>JANHFR010003137.1:17350-36943 GCA_032468015.1 Mimophis mahfalensis | reverse complement strand
CTTCTCCGCGAACTGCATTGGCTTCCAGTTGCCCTCCGGGTGAGATTCAAGGTGCTGGTGTTAACCTATAAAGCCCTGAATGGCCTGGGCCCGGAATATTTGAGGGGACACCTGCTGCCGGCTTCCCACCGCCCGGTCCGTGCACATAGGGAGGGCCTCCTCCGAGTGCCCCCGATTTTGGAGTGTCGTCGGGCGGTGCCTAGGGGGAGAGCTTTCTCTGTAGAAGGTCCCACTTGGTGGAATCAGCTGCCATTGGACTTGCGGATGGCCCCCGACCTCCGTACATTCCATAAGGAGTTGAAGACCTGGCTCTTCACATTAGCTGGTCTGGATTGAGGGAGGGGATTTTATTTTTATCCTGTATGTTTGGGCGTGCTAAATTTAATCCATTTTAACTTTTGTACTTTCTGTTTTTTAACCCCCTGTACACCACCCTGAGTCCATTTTGGAAAAGGGCGGTTTATAAATACAATAAATAAACAAACAAACAAACAAACAAATAAATTTGGCATTTGTGACCTGTGTTCTTAGCTAGGAATATACAGTTAGTTTGGTGAGAAAAGGGGAACAGAAAGATTTAATAAATCAGGGTAGTAGAAGATGGAGACGCAGGCCGTACAGTAACAACTAGCATGCTTATGGCATGCTAGGTGGAAAGCTATGGTAGTTTATACTAAATCATGGACAACCATCGAAGTGTTTCTTGAATCGCTGATAGAATTAGGATCTTCAGTAGTTCTACGGATTCTTTTCATTAATCGTATAAAACCTATGAGCCATATAATCGGAATGTAACATTACATTTTGTCAAATTGAAGCATTGCTACAGTTATGACATGATCTGTGGTCTAATTGATATGATGACAACATGATAATTCAGACTTGGAAGCCTGAGTACCAAAAAAAATGCAAACGGACTGAGGTAAATAGTATGTACTTCTTTTGAAACAGTTTCAAGAATTCAGACAGAGAGTCGGGGATTTTAGAATACTTTGCAAGTCAGAACAAAGCGTGCAATGTTGAGAATTGTTTTTTAAATAGTGATATTTGTTGTATCCAAGAGCAGAATGCCTCTAAACTCTTTCGATACACCATTCCCAAATCTATCTGCTAGTCAAGCAGTCTGGGGCTGGAGTACAACAAAGTTTCTAAAATGGACAAGTATAAAATGTTACCCATGAAAGAGAGATTCTATCCATCTATGGTTCACCAGCAACTTTTAAAAGAGGTATGAAGGCACGAATCACTTGGCAGAAAAACAAGCCCATGTTGCTTAAGATCCCCCCCCAAAAGCCATCTTTGTGGGAAAAACCTGTGTGGCTTCTGGGAAAAGAAATCTTACATTGCAAACCCCCTCACACACACTTTTTTTTTTTTAAAGTGCTGCCTTCTGCAAGCAGGTTTTCCCCAATGGTTTGGACATACAATTCTAGGAATTTCTAGCCGATGACGGGGAAAAATGGTTTAAATTGTATTTGACATTTTAAATAACATTTTCAAAAAAAGATACAAAGTTAAAAGATAAACAGAAATAGAAAAAGAAAGAAAAACGCGTGGAAGATAATAAAAGTGCAGAAAAGAAAAGAGAAGGAAAAAGGAAAGAAAATAGGGAAAGAATGAATTCCAACTTTCTTTAGTAATTCAACTTTTTAAAAAAGAGATAATTATAAAATCAGTTCTGGTATTGGTCAATAAAAAAATGGATGAAGTAGAATGTAGAAAATGAACATTTCAGTGAGTTGTTACCTGTTCCATCATCACCTGGTATGGTATTAACCTGGTATAATATTGAAAACTCTGCCTCCTCCAATGGACCTTGAATTCATTGGAATCTTTATTTATTTTATTTTATTTATTTTATTATTGAGACTTATACGCCACCGTTCTCCCGAAGGACTCAGGGCGGCTTATACTCCATAAAAAACACATAATAAAAAAGTTAAAACAATATTAAACCCACATCTCAATAATAAATTTAAAATTTAAGACAAACAAATTTAAAATCCCAATTTAAAACTCAGTCCAGATTGGCCTTTAATTGGTTTATGATTGTTAATGAGAAAATTATTGGGCAAAGTATGAAGACATCCTTGAATTGAGATTCATAGTGACTACATCCATGATGTTTGCTTAGCAAAAGAATGGAAGTAGGTTTGCCATTGTCTTTTCCCAAGGATTGTTTTTCAATCTTTTCAAGTGGTTCACATTGTTCAACTACTCTCTCTCTCTCCTCCTCATTCATTATTGTTTCTTCATTAGTCTTGTTCAGATAAAAAAAGCCATTTTGCAGGACTAATTCTTTCCCTAACAGAAAGATTGTGCCTTCCTATACTTTAAAGGATTGATATTCATATAAAGGTGGAAGAAGAAAGATGCATTTGATATGAAGCAGTGGATTGCTCTTATATGTTACCTGTTAGCATTTGCAGGAGATCTTTTTACAAAGAGATAATGTTTTGTGCAATATAAGCAATGTTTTCAGAAGTATTCTGTTTGTAGCAAGATTTTCCATGGCTGTTTTCTTTCTTCTCTTTTTAATTATAACTGTAACTATAGCTTAAGTTTGAAGTTACAATATGCCATTATTATTGTGGCATGTATTTATCTTTTCCTTTTGTTAGTTTGGCATAAATATACACATACTGTAAGAGTTTAAAGGCAACAATATTACTCAGGTTTCCAAATGCATTTTGTAAGTCTAGTAAAGGACTCAGTTTCTGCATTCCGAATGTCTTTACAGTTACAACAGCAGTTTTATGCCCAGTTTTTGGAGAAGATCTGGATAATTCCAGATTAGGCTGACTCAGCTCCCTGAATAACTTAAGATATGGTCTGGCTCCACTGCTCCTTTGCTTTCTATACTTTTCTATCTTTCAGATAGCATTTCCCACACATGTGTGTTGTAGGAGATCCAAGAACACAGATCTCTCTCTCACCGCATCCCACTTTCTCTCTTTCCACTACATGGCATTCTATCCTTGTAATGACCATTGAACAAGATTTAAACAAAGTTGGCTTTTCTGAATTTGAGATTTTCTCATGCCAACAAGTTACCATAAGACCTCCCTTTTCATTTCCGGAAGGATACAGAGAATTAGGAGGCCAAATAATCAGTAAGTGGATCCAGCATTGTTTTCTGCCCCCATATCACAACTTGGCTGTCTTACAGTAGAATTCTGTCCTTCTACCATGGCTACATGACTTTGTCCAATGAACAGTAATCTTCCACTAGATTTTAGCGCACCTGAAAATATTTGTATGGAATAGATACGACAGTGGCAGCAAATCTCAGGGTAATGAGTGAGAGTAGGAGCAGAAGATCATCTTGCTAAGTTATGTTCCATACAAATGGGATGAAATTTGAAGGGGTTACATCACTTGTGACAGGAATTGCCTTGAAAGAAATAAAGAGAAAGAAAGGAAGGAGGGAAGGAAGGAGGTGCTAATAGAAAAGCACTTCTCTTTTGATATCAGAATTCTTGTTAATTACATCATTTTGTATTCTAAGGCTAAAATAGATATGGAATTATTTTTGTTTCAGTTTGACTAAGTTCACAATACCATTTTTTTATTCCATTCAAAATAGCGTGGGGAAGGAAAAAAATGATGGTTATTTGGATATGTCCATAAACTCTGTTAATGATTAGGATTGATTTCTCATGGATGTAAACATCACATAAGCTATGGTACATTTTTTTAAAATAAATATTTTATTGAAAACGTTATTTATATACAGTCCAAAAGGACAAAAATCTCAAAACATATGTACTATCGCGTGCGAAATCTCTATGTACATCCAGAGTATCTAATAATCTCCATCATCAACAGGCGGATATCAGCAAATACAATAACACTTCCCGAATCTTTAGGGAATAACAATAAGCAGAAAACCCCCCAGTAATATTCCATATATACTCTACCTATCTATTTACACAATATAAATATCAAAATATATAAACAAATATATATACAAATTCCTTTCAATTATCCCATATTATCAAAACCTAAACTGAAATATCAATGTTTATTTTTTTAAAATCTTTTCTGGATCCAATCATACCAGCTATCCCAGCTATTAAAGAATTCTGAGTCCTT
This sequence comes from Mimophis mahfalensis, assembly GCA_032468015.1. Classification (NCBI taxonomy): domain Eukaryota; kingdom Metazoa; phylum Chordata; class Lepidosauria; order Squamata; genus Mimophis; species Mimophis mahfalensis. The sequence continues at coordinate 32,848 of JANHFR010003137.1, read as the reverse complement.
TTTACCTTGTATCAATTTAGTGAGTCTGTCAGCATCAGCACATTCCATGATCTTACTTATTATCCTCGAGTCTATAGGTAATTCTGCATTCTTCCATTCTTGTGCGTATGCCAACCTTCCTGCGATGATTATATATAATATCACAAACCATTTGGCCAGGGGAACATTCACTGGTCTGACCCCCAAAAGGAATGTTTCTGGTTTAATTTTTAAATTACAGTGAGTCATTTCAAACAGCCAACGTCTTATTTTAGTTCAATATTTAGCTGCTTGTGGGCAGGTCCACCACATATGAAAGTAGGTACCATTAGGGTGGCCGCACTTCCAACAATTTGGAGAAATTCCGGAGAACATCTTCGCCAGTCTGGCGGATGGTAAATGCCAACGGTAAAGCATCTTGTAGATATTTTCTTTGTACGGAACAGCCATAGTTAATTTCATATTCCTAAACCAAATTTCTTCCCACCTTTGCAAGTCCAGGGGGTATCCCAAATTACGCCCCCAGGCGATCATTGAGTCTTTAAGAACATCTTCCCCGGCTCCAAGGAATAATAAGTGAGAGTAACGTTTAGAAAGAACCCTATTTCCACCACATAACAAAATTTTATTTAAATCCTGTCTATTCTGGTAAATCCCTTCCAATTCCTGATCTTTTTTCCATCTAGAGAACATCTGAATATAAGTCCACCAATCTAGATTAAAGCCTTTTTCTATAAGTTGGTCTCAAGACATCATTCTACCTTGGGCATCCAAAATATGTTCATAAGTCAAAATCTTATGCGCATAGTATAACATCGGGTAGACCATAGCTTCCTGCATCAATAACCAACATGGGATTTTCAAATACCACTTCTTTCGGATGATAGAGGAATTTATATGCATTCTAAAACCATCAAGTTGACACAATAGCTCGGAAAACTGCACTATCCCCTATAGTAGATGTTGTTATTGTTCTTGGCAGTTGTATTGGTTTAATTCATTATTTAGTTGTTCCTGTTTGAAATTTGATGAAAAATAAGTGCAATGTTCTCTGATGTGGAGAATTGATTTTGCATTTTGGAACTGATAATAATTTATTGAGGAAGTAGCACTAAAATGTATTCAAGCATTATGAGTCAGACACATCCATATGAAAAACCAAGTAATTAAGATCTTTGGCACTATTCCTAATTCCAGGCAGCGTGAATCCTGACGTATCTTCTATCTCTGTGGGCATGTTACCCTCTTAAGAATGCCATTTTATTATTGTCTCTACCTGAAGGACATTCATATTTTTTCAAAGAAATATGACAGCTAAGAGCTAATGGTTTTAATTCAGCTTTATCTCAACATGACTATGAAAAAGAGGTAACTTATTAAACAGCTTTATGGTGCTCAGCATAAGGCTACTATGTTTGATAATTGCAAATTGGAAATGCTGAACTTTATTCCTTCTGATTTGTGTTATCTTTGTTCTGTTTCCAATTTCTTGGTAAATAACAAAAGGGCAAGGAAGGGGCAATTGAATTGGCAGCATGTTCTGTGTAAAAATTCTCAACATAGCTGACTAGTCCGTTCTTTGTCAAATATCTCTGCTGCCTAGCAGGAGAGCATAACCTCATTTTGACCTGTACACCTCACTTCAGCCTTGTTTCAAGTATGGCTGCCTTGCCAAAACATGTACATTCCAGTCTATACCAGATCCTGCAGATATTCCCAGTGACAACTTTGGTGCATTAAGGAAACCAAAAGGCAGACGTTTCAAGCAAAGTGACTTCACTTGAAGCCCTTTGGAAGTAAAACTTTGACAATCTTGTATCATCGGACTCTTCTTGGGAAATATGGCCTAGTTATTTGTTTAGATGGCCTTGTCTTAGTTTATGTGCCAGCTTGATTGTATTTGAACATACAGCAAGCCTGTAAGGGAAAATAATGTCTATATAACAAGGAAAGTAGAATTTGAGATGTCATTCTGAATTGGAAAAGCATAACAGAACAAAACAGAGTAGTATTGTAAAATTAGACTTGCTTCTTTCTCTGCCTAGTCTGGAGCAATACTGTCATTCATAGTTTGTCTTACTTACCTTTGCTATCCCATTTTTCTGAATAAGGAATTTTATTTTCTATCCAGTCCTTTTAACATTCTAATGCTCTTATGTCCCAATCATTTTTTGTTTCCCTTCGTATTTATTTAAAACATTTTTTCTGGGACATTTTTGACATTAGAGGAATATCTGAGAGAGGGACATACAGTATAGGATTTACCACTGTTCATTTTCCTTATGCCATCCTTCAAAAGGGATACATGTCAGGGTTCCAAATAATACACCCATTGCAAACAGAACTTTGAGGCAGGTTGATTCAAAGAACCGTTTTATTTGGGGATATCATCTTGGCACGGACTAGTGGAAAACCATCTCTGAGAGTTCTCGTGTTTTCCACCTCATTAAAAAGTGAATGTTTCCTGTTCTCCCAAACAATGTCACAATCTTACTTTTCTCCTCCTTCTCTCACCATCCAGCAGTTCGAATGTCCTTGGCTCATAAGAGAACTATTTTATTTTAGCTATAAAACCCCAGTTATCTCTACAGCCCCCTCAGCTCCAGGCTGTGTCAAGCCTAAAGCCATGTGAAGAAAAATCCCTGTAGAAAAAGCTAGACAAAGGAAAACAGTCACTCCCAGGTCTGCTTCAGTGCTGACAATACGTTTCCCACAGTGATTGAAGTTTACTAAGTTTATTCTTTTAAAAGCCAGGACATTAACTGTCACAACTTTATCATATCTTGCATCCTGAATCATAGAGTTGGCAAAAATTAATTCAACACTAGGCTCAATGCAAGGAATCACTATAGCACTATACCCTGTCCCATGACTGCTTAAACATCTCCAGCAAAGAACATCCTATCATTTTCCCTGTCTTTTTAAGCTATTTTATTTAGAAATTGCACCCTGACTTCATGATTGTTTTGTCAGTTGCTGGCTTTGGGGATACTCTGATGGACTCTCTGCAGTGGCACGTCTACATTTTCAACAATCAGAACTTCATTCTGCCATAAAAAAGTACACTTGCATTTCTTCATGGTTCAGTTCTTTTCATTCTTCTTTGTCTTCATATAAACTATGCATAAGCTAACATTATTTCCATGCAGGTATAGATTAAATCTCTCAGAAAGCAAAAGCTAATAGAAGAGTATTTGTAGCTCAGGGCTGAAACATGGGATCCTTGATGCTTCCTGAGCTTGTTTACTTGCAGATGTTTTAATACCCAACCTGATAACATCATCAGTGTTAGAAGACAATGGAGTCTGACCTCTGTTTATACAGAAATAGCCTACTGTCAGTATTTCATGGGAGTGTTCCTGATGGTTCTTTGACTAAGTTATTGTTTACTATTTGATTCTTTGTCTGAATTGGGAATTCCTTAACTTGGGGTTCTTTACAACTTGGTTGATGGTCTAATGTTAATCTTTGTATTAATCTCTGCTTATCAAATGTTTTTGAAGTCAGCTTGGACTAGAATGGTCAGATTCCCAGGTGAACTGTCCTCCATGTGTTACGCAATTAAGAAGTTGTCATAATGTCTTTTGACTGCTTGCTGATGTCCCTGGTTGAGGTCTGCTAGTCTTCTGCCAGTTTGTCCTACCTAATAATTGTTACAGTCCTTATACTGTATGTTGTAGATGAGTCTGGGTCTTTAGTTTTGGAATGTTTTAATTGGTTTGTATACTGCAGTGATGCCATGTGGTTATTTATAGTCTGTTGACTGTTTCTGAGATGTTATTGATTTATAGCAGTATTATCCTTTTCGCAGCTTGTCTTAGTTGTGATGTAGTGGGTTGAGTGGTCAGATATTTTTGGATAAAATTGTGTAGCTCTCCATCGTTAGAAGATGTTGTATAGATAACCTTCTTTTTCCTGATGTTCAGATTACTGCAATCTAAGTAATTGTGATAAATCAGATTTCCACTTTGGTAGTGTGAGGCATTTGGTTAGTGTGGATACTTTTACAGTAGAGTTGTTCTTCTAATTTACCAGGAAGGATAGTATGTTTTTCTTTTGTTTTCTCCTTGTGAACTTTAAACCTTTGAAGAAGTTGGTCATATTTCCATGAGTATTCTTTAGTTGTTCTTTTTATTATTATTATGGCAAAGGTTTCATCTACATATGAAATCTATTCTTTGGTTTGTGTATATGGAAGTGATGTGGTTTCTAGATGTTGTATTATAGTCTCTGTTGTGAGTCATGAGAGTGGTGATTCTATGGGTGCTTCTGATTCAGTCCATCAAACTGAAAGTAGCAGGTAAGGCCAAGGTTGATGAAGTCCCTGATTCTGGGCTTAATGTATTTGATTAGATCAGATATATTGTCTAGTATTGCTTTCATAAATTAGTTGATAATTCTGACTTTATTTATATGAATTTCTACATGTATCCATTGAAATATACTGTATGTTCTGATGAAATTCTGTCCTAAGATATGTAGCATTTGCACATCACAAAAATAGGATAAAAAAATAATGCAGTGATATACAATCACATCAACTTTGTGTGCATGTGTATATTCACAATACATATATGAGCCAGTATAGTAGTTGGTTAATGTACTGGAAAGCCAGGTTCTAGTTGTTCTTCAAATATAAAAAGCTGTCTGGGTGACTTTAAGCAGTCATAAATTGGAAAATTGAAAATTATCATGATAGCTAATAGAGTTATTGGAAATGAAAATATTTCATTTTGCAATGAAGTGATTCAGATGCATAATAATAATATATCTACACCTGTACAGGAAGTCCTCATTTAGCAATCACAGTTGTGACTAGTAATTGGGTTAAACAAAATAGGTGCTAAGTGAAATGGCAATTGAGATAATCTTTTGTCAAGTTTCTTTTGCTTTACAGGCTTACGAAGGTCATGAATGTGACAATTGGTCATAAAGTTACTTCTTCATTGACTGTCATAACTGCAGATGATCACTAAATAAAGATAGTCACTAAACAGGGACTACCTGTAATGCATGTTATTGTAAAGATGTGCCAAAATTGCAAGGAAAGAAAAGGAATTGAGGATAAATAGCAACATCTTAATTCTGGAATAAATGCAATATTTTGTTTAATCACTGAGCAAATATAACTGAATAGGTTACTTTTATCCCTATCTGGCCTATATGTACTATATTATTCTTATTCTACAATATGTGCATTAAACTGGATCTCTATTTTGGACCAACAGTGATACAACAGTAAGGTTGTCCTAATGCTGGGAATCAGTTACAATTGAATAGGGAAAAAGAATCTAAGACTCTACCTAAATAAATAGCATAGGTGTTGATTCAGAAACAGCTGATTCTAATTAGGATTCTATCTCCTGCCCCCCAAAAAATCAGGTACACATTATGGAAGTGTTACTTGATTCTCAATCCCAGCTTCAACAGCTGGTAAAAGGCTCTGGCCAGAAGGCCTTCACTCAGCTTTTGTGGTATGTCACCTGAGGTTTGTACTGGAGTAGAAAACAGGATTGTAGTCATTTATAATACGTTTTTGTCAGATCTCACCAATGGACTTCTGCTGTTTGTTCTGCAATGGTCTGCCTTTAGGTAGCGCAGAATATAACTGCCTTTTATTAATGAATAATCTATATCTATAAAACAAAAGTGTGGGTGTATGGGTTTGTGTCCCAAATAGGCTCTTCCATGCCTGTGCCAATCTGCCCCAAATTTGCCAGGCACATACCTCGCACTCCAGAGACAAACACTGGGTGGGGCATCACAAATGCATTTGGGGGTTCTTTGCCTCCTAAAAAAGCTGCCAAAGTGCCAACTCCTAGCTGCACTGTACTGCACATGTGCAGAGGGCTCTGCAGTCGCCGAGGCAACAATGGCCAATACAGACAAGGCATGCAAAACAGGGACTCTCCAGACAATAGAGGCAAGCCATGCAAATCGAACACTGGGAATTGTAGGCTGCAGCATTCCCTGCTTGCAGTATGTCGCAGGAGGCCAAAAATACCTGGGCAAAGCCAGGTTATCGGCTAGTACAATATAATTAAGAGCTATGGTGGGGAAGTGGTTAGAATGCAGTACTGCAAGCTGTTTTGCTGATCACTGGCTGCCAGCAGTTTGGAAGTTCAGGTCACCAGCTCACTGGCTCAAGGTTAACTCAGACTTCCATCTTTCTGAGGTCAGTAAAATGAGGACCCAGATAATTTGGGGGCAATATGCTGACTGTGTAAACTGCTTAGAGAGGACTGTGAAGCAGTATATAAGTGCTATTGCTATTGTTATAACACCTATATCACGAAAGGGGGACTGACTGTTGGTCTGGTTGGCATATAATTCATGGTATTAGTCATTACTTAAAAATCCTGTATGGACCAGGACCTGGGTATATTTAGATGATTGTTTCTCTGACCTGAAATGATTAAAGAAAAGTTTAATATGCTTGTCAAATGAAAAGTTTATCTTAATAATAAGATGCATACTTTGACTGTGTCATTTCATAGAGAGTAATCTGCCTTATCCTCATCATGACAGATATTTTGGCTTTGTTCAGATTTTAGGATACTACAACTTCTAGTAGTAATATAAGGAGCCAGATTTCTTACCAGGACTCTATAAATTATTCCTTAATTACGCATTTCTGACATAGCTATTCTGTGGGATAAATTTGCATATACATCCATGACTATTTGTGTTACAGGAGAGGGGAAGAAGACAGAGAAAAAAAAATACTTTTGGATTTTCAGATCTTGAGTTTTACAAAGGCTCTTTTTGAGATAAACTCAGTTAATCAAGCCATTCTCTTAATCAGTTCTGATTAATCATGCAGATCATAAGTATCTCAGCTTCAGTTAGGAGAAACTAGTGCAGTTTAACTCTGTGATTTTAGTAAGTACTCCATGAATATACATCTGCTGATTTCATTGCTTTTGTCCGGATTTAGTCACTGTTTTGAAGATAATGCTTTGAACTGATTAGTTGTCATAAGCATGGTACTCTTATTCTAATCACTGGAAATGGACATGGGAGTTTAAAATATGTGAGTTCTACACATTGTATTACATTATATAGTACATTAGAAGTAGCTGGCTGATCATTCTAGGCATATTTACTAGGAGATAACTGTTAAAGAATTGAAGGAATCTGGTTTGTAAATCTGTTTAAAATAGTACTGCATAAATAAAATATTAAATGAAGTGTTTGTCAGCCAACTGCTTGTTGATCATTTAGGATAATAAAGCATGCTTTCAAAAGAGTTAATGATTGGGAACTATACAGAATTATCTCTAGAATATGAATGTCTTTTAAACATCAGTGAGAATATGTCAGCCTCCAGATGTTTCTGCTCTATAACTGCAACAAACTTTCCAACACTGTTGATGTTAATTACAACTGGAGGAACTTTATTAACACCTGAGAGTCCAAATGCTTCTATTTCATTCACATGCATAAGGTAGCAAATAAATTATCTCTGAACTGATGATGAGAACAGTTAGGGGGGTGCACATAGCATGGATAGCTGACCAGTGCCAGGAACAGTGAAACCACCTTTTAGGAAACTTGGTAACACTAAAACTTTGGTTTGTAGCTGTGCATGTACTGCAACTTAGGACACATTCTTTGTTTCATTATGCTCACTCCATATATTGGTAAAGAAAACTATTATTTGAAAAATTCCATAAGCTGCCTTAATAATTTCTTCTCAAAAGCATTGGAAAACCAACTATTATTACTCTTAGAAGACCTTGCTCTCAGGAGAGGAGGGAGTCTGAAATTACACTGAAAGTTAATCTACCCTGAATTCAGTAAGACATACTGGCGAGTAAACTCGGCAAGGGTAAATCTTAGAGATTGCCCAAATCTAACCAATCATCCTGTCAAAATGGATTTAGATTTTATAAGGAGACATTTACGTTCCCAATCTTAGCCTAAGGCTGATAACAAAACAAATTAAAAAATGTTTACAAAAAAGAAATTTCATATTGCAAAGTAATTGATTAGAAAGTGCATTTGGTCCATGTTCTATTAAGTTGTGAGATAGACAGATATATGATGAAAGAAAGATATAGATAGATAGATGATAGATAGATAGATAGATAGATAGATAGATAGATAGACAGACAGATAGACAGATAGACAGATAGACAGATAATTAATCATTTTTCTCTATGTGCCTCTGCGTGTATGCTACATTATGTCATGACACTTGTGTTAGATATTTTCCATCCTTCCTTCAAATGAACAAAGCGCTACATATATACTGTGTTAATCATGGCCACTCGGGATTTTTAAATTAAAGGTCCAAGGATACTTTACAGGCTGTGTGGATATTCTTGCGCACAGATCCTATATTCATCTCCATGCATTTTCTGATGCACCTTTTTCCTTTGAATCAAAAGCATTGCACAGCCCTAGTTCACATTGTGCACCTTTCTTAAAAATTCCGCTTTCTGAAAACTAGACTAATGATTTGATCAGGCTAGAGGGGATAAATGAATTTGTATACATAAAGCTGTGTAGTACTTCAGATTTTATTCCAAGGAATGATCCATAGTGTGTGTGGGGGCACTTGATTATTCTCATTTCTCACTTTTTAATAAATGCCAAAATCTTACAGGATCAGAAATATCATCCTTTGAGGTTTTTTCACTTGTACAATTGTTTTCCTTGGTGCCAGTAAGAGACATACCTTTAAATGCCTGAATATTAAGCTGGTAGGATTCTGACAAGAGAAGCAAATAGAGGGATGTGTGCATAAGTCACCTTGAATGATCTGCATAATGCATCCAGTTGTTTAAAAACTTAACATTATTTTTTCTTCTTTGCCTTCATATTTAAAATATCAGATAAATATTCATTAGAAGCAAAATCGTTGGTTAGAAGCAGTGTTCCAGCTGTGAAACCTTGCCCTCTGATTACAGTAAACCTTGAAACTTCCCCTTATTGTCTCATTTCTTTCCTTGGATGCTGAGGATTGCCATCAAGCAAAAGGCATATCTATTGTACTCCAAGGAAGTGAAATATGCAAAGGCCTGTGTGTGTATACATAAGGCTGTGCAGCACTTTGAATTTGATTCCAAGGAATGATCCGCAGTGTGTGTGTGTGTGTGTGTGTGTGTGTGTGTGTGTATTAGGGAAAATGTAATATTTCACTGAAACTTGTTGTATTAATTTAATTTGATTCGCAGATTTATTGATTTGGATGTTTAATTCTCTTTTTAACTTTTGTATTTTGGTGTTTTTACTTTGTTGTTAGCCACCCTGAGTCCCTCAGGAGAAGGGCGGCGTATAAATTCAAAAAATCTAATCTAATCTAATCTAATTAAACAAAATCCAATAAATAACCCGACTAACAAATTAAAATTTAAAATAACAGCCAATAATCATTAAAATTAATATTGCATTAGGCCAGACTGGCTCGTTGAAAAAGCCATGTCTTTAGGGCATGGCAGAAGGATCGAAGGTCGGGGATAATCCGGATCTCCAGGGGTAACTTGTTCCAGAGGGTAGGTGCTCCGACAATGACATGAGTGTAGGGAAAATCACATGAACACAGACACCAAGCTGCAGTTTCAGAGACAGCTAAGAGTAAAAGGGGGTCCCTGCTCTAGCGTCTCCTCCTTTTTATTGTCTTTAACATTATAGCATCTAATGGCAAGCATGATTACACAACAACATTACATCATATACAGGCAGGGCAGGTAGAGCTGTTGCATGCCACAGCTTACACCTCAGGATGAGATCATAGAAATACCATGAGGCAGGTCATCTAGAGTTCACCTGGCGCTTCGGCCCAAAGGAAAGACATGGAGTCTGTTCCTGCTTCTCCCATGAACCAACTCTCCAGGGAACCATCTCTCTACCCACAATATTCCTACACATGAGTAAACAGGAATGTTGTAGTTGGGTGGAAAAGATATGTTATTATATAGTGTATTGTATACTATAGAGAATCAGGGCATTGCGTACTACAGTCTAAGCCTGTCCCCTCCCAATACATTCCATAAGTAGGGAATCCCATTATTTCAACTTTTGAACAATGGACTTGTACTGTATTTGCAGGCCATGTAGTACTGATATCACTGCATGTTACTTGGGCAGGTATTTAAATTTATCTTTTAAATACATAAATAATAATTAGATTTGGTCACTATTTGCCCAAATTTCATTAAGTTGACGACTAGTTCTAAATGAAAATCTGTGTAATTATTTGTGCATGAAGATAAATATATGACTCCACTGCCAGCATGACAAAATTTATAAAATACTTGTACTGGACAGGCTATCCAGTATATGCCAGTTAACTTTTGTTCCTTATTAATATTATAATCCATGTAACCAGAAATATTATGTGGAATTTAGGATTCAAGACAAGATGTTCAGGACTTTCAGTTTCTTACAATTCATGGGCATTAAAAATATTTTTAAAAATGAATTTTGGGTTTCCTTTATAAATGGTCTGATATTTTGCAGTAATTGCTTTTCATAATATCAACAGCTTTTCTCATCTGCAATAAAGCCCTTAAAATGCTTCATCGTTCTGTTTAAGGTTTGATCTGGATGAAGCTTGACTAATACCAGGCACACATCATTTGATAGTATACTTATCTTACTACAAGGTCTGTGGGTGTAGAAATTTTAATTTTCTCTCTACTATTCACAGTTGAATTATTTGTGTAAGTGCCATGAAAAGTTCTTAAATGCATAGCTGAAGAACCACTTATGAACCACTTATGAAAAACACACCATCATCATGACCCATTGAAAGAATCATCCTCATCATGATACATTGACATTCACTTATGGATAATGTGGAAAGAAGATTGTGAATTCAATTATATGCAAAAAAGTGCAATTTCACATAGATTTATCTTTATGCATATATGCAAAATTTTATGTGCATTTCTTCATCTTCTGTTTTTGACAATAATGAGCTATTAACAGGTTAAAAATAGAAGAGAAATTAACTGCTGTGCAGTTATCTGAACCTGATATTGTTTTTCACTGCAATTGCTCTACTAATTTTTGAAATAATCTCTTGAAAGATTTTTCTGTTTTTTTTTAATTATTTACTTTTTCTCTTGTTTGTTTATTTCTTTTACAGAATCTTAATGTCTACCAATCTTTTGTTTTCCTTATAATTTAGGAAGTAGCAATACAATATAATTTAATTGTAATAGTAGTAGTAGTGTAGTTTTATGGATTCATTAATTAACCATTGTTTTTCTTTTTATTTAGTTTTAATTTTTATGCAGTTTGATTAAATAAAAACTACTGGAAAACTTATTTCAAGGGAAGTTATTTATTTCATTAGTTTATTTGATAAACTTTTATCTCACATTTGCCCAGACTCTACAAACTCTTATCTATAGTCATTATTCTAAATAACAGGATATTAAAAAATTAAGCATTATACAAATAGTGTAGTGCTAAAAAATGCATTGTATTTAAATGGAGAAGATGGAGCAAAAATAAATAAAACATCCCTACATAGGACTTCATCTTGCACTTTTTTCCCCACATAGTAGTCCTATAAAGTAAGTTGAACAAAGACAACAATGAGCTGCTCAGTTTTCATACAATAGTAGCAGTTCTACTGGCACTACCATTCTTTTCTTCCTAAAATCAACTTATATATTTTAATTACATTTCTTCAATGTCTGCTAAGTATCTGACGGGCTTTGAAATTTCTATGACCATTCATTCATATACATTTTTACAAGTAAGAGTGTTTTTGTCATCTTTTCTGCTCAGTCCAGTGGTGAGTGTAACTTTCTGGAAGCATCATCTCATTAATGGGAAGATAGTAAAACAAACAAACAAACAAAAAACAAAACCTGGCATATGCATAGTGATCAGCTGTACAAAGTGTTCTAATATTGCCCTGTTTACTTTGCTGCAGTGAAATGTTTTTGCATCATTTGCTGCATGCTGCATTTGGACCTTGGATGGTCTCATTGCAATGCCAAAATGTAATTTTTCACAAATATGGACTCCCCACCCGCACCCCGCTCTCTCTCTCCCTCTCTCCCTTCTCCCCCAACCTCATCTGTAACTTCATCTGAATAGCACTGTTGTTGTTACCTAGTTTGGGAAATGAAATGTCTGCAAGAAAACAAGCTTAGAGAGCACCAAAGACCCCTCATAGGTCTGTGTTTTTGGAAGTTGCAGCTGCCTAAATACTCTGGCAAACTTCATGTAGCCATTAAACACTCCATCTCCAAATATTAAGCCAAAAATACAAAAAGGAGAGGAAAAGCTTAAGTAAGCTGTGAAAAGATTGATAGCAGATTAATGAACCCCTTGGGTTGCAGTTCTTACACATCTGTTCTAGGATACAGAGGATGTACAATGTATTGTAGGATGTGGTTATCCATCACCATTTCCTTCCCCAGCCTCCAATTTTCCAGCCTTCACCAATATTCTGCCACAGTGACTAACTACCCAATCTGTTCTTTCTGTATACACCACAGCTGCTGGTTTTGCTACTTACCCTTATGTCATAAGCAGAACAGCCTGAAAAATGACTGCTTTTGCCATTGTTGGGTAGCCACTTAGGTGTTGCTAAACTGGGCAACTACAGGAAAGCAAATAATGTCAGTTGTGTGAGAACAACTTCACACAAATCCTAAAACTTATTTACTTTTTAGGTATAAGTATATATGTGGCAACATTCACATGATGACAATGTTGTGCATGTGCAATTTCATATCAAAATGGGAATTAGTTTGAAATCAACATTGGCTGCGCTGATAAATGCTAGTTTGCAAACAAAAACTATTTACTCTTTAGTTGAAAAAGACAGCTGTGCATGTAATTAATTCTGATTTTAACTTGTTTCAGTTTCTGAAGCTTATCAAACATGATTCAGCCCTTCTCTGACTTGCAGGGGGAAACCATTTGGGAATTTAGGAAAAAAAAACTATGAAAGAAAATTTCCTTCCCAATGATTCTGTTAAAAAAAAAAAAAAAAGGCTTCTTTAGAATTTTCATAATTGTCATGTATCTTTTCCAGTGAAAGTAGTGGGCAAAAGTAACATGTAAATAAAATACAACAGAACAAAAAACACGCACACACAAAAATTGTGCAGAGTTCCTCATCCTCCCCTTTTACAGTAACATGGAAAGGAGAACTAGGGAGAAGAGACGTTTTTCCCCAAAATTGATATCAAAACTTTCAGAATTTCAAACTGTCTTAGAACAGATGTTAGCAGAAGAGGTGTGGTGTTCAGGTGCCAACTATCAGCAGAACATTAGAATTAGCTTTTAAAGGAATGCCAGAAATGATCAGCAATATTTCTATGTAAGAAACAGCAATGTGCGGGATCCAGTGCAAAAATATGAGCTTGTCTTCAGTGATTAACTGATTAAACATCAAATCAACATGAGATAGAGAAGTTCTTTTTTAAACTGCTGCTTTCTACTTTGGGCCAAAAGCAGGGATAGCACCATGGGATTAATCAAGGAATGTCACAACAGCGGTAACAATTATTGCTTGCAAAGTGAATGTGTGCCGTTGTAATGTGGCTTTGTTATTCAAGATAACTGAGGTACCAAGTGGAAGACAAAGATAATGAGAAACAAATGAATGAGCTAAAAACATCTTGTCCTGTTTCTCATAAAGAAAATCAACTTCAGACTTTAAATTGAGAGAAATAAATGAAGTGAAAGGAACCTTTTATAGAAGTAAGCCTATATAGTTGCAATTTAGGATGTTGGGGAAATTAGTTCAGCTTTTTAGTTTGCATTTTTAAGCAAATTTATCCAATTCCATTCTTACTGAATTTGTAGCTAAAGGAGAAAGAGAATTAATGTTCATGCAGGCAAATATAATTTGAGTTCACTCGGAAATGTATATATTGGGGAAAGTATACATAAAAATGTTTTATCATAAAGAAAATCATATGCAAAAAGTGTACATTAGAGAAATTCAGTGCAAAAGTCCTCTATTTAAAGCAATGTATATAAAAATGTGTACAAACTTTCATTGGACATGTGATGAAATGAATGAAATGAACACAGTATAATAAAAAAAACTGAGGCAAAATATACTTCCCTTTCTTTTGCAGGGAAGACGGAAGCCTTTTCCCAAAAATCTCTTGTTTTTTACGTTATTCTTATCATATCCCAGGGTCTGCAGTTTTGCATTTCACCAACCATTGCATCCAGAATCAGTGGGGCATATGCCTGCAGTTCACCTGTCTTCATGGAAGCAATCCGTCCATTGCTTTCTTTCTAATCATCTGTAGTGATCACCTGGGCTCAGTACAAGTGCCTGCCTTGCGATGGATTCTCCATCAGCCATGACCACATAGTCATGCCACCACAGCCTCACTTCTCCCATTTTGTCTGGAATTGGGATAACTTTGAGGGCCTTCCAGGTGTCTTTTATCATAATATGATTCAGCTGTGTCTACCATCTATATGGCCAAGATAGATAAGAACACCCAAACTTGCAAGATTTTGACAATTCTTCTTGAAATCTCATGAGCATTTGGCATCTTAGCCTACAAACTCTTAAGAGAAGGAAAGACAACATAAAGATCCTGAAATTTGATGACAGTATAACAGTCATTCAGTGTTTTGGGCACCATTTAGAGATTACATGTGCCATTGTATTCAAACCACTGCATTATTGACCCATACCTTATTTAGTATTCCTTAGAATTTTCAGTGAGAGTTAATTTATTCCCATAAACAGATTGGGAAACACTGGCCTAAGTTAAAGAAACCCAACAGCCCCATGGGAAAAATATAAATTAAGTTTGGTAGTGTCAATCATTTCTTCAAACTAAAATGAAACAGAACTAAAAAATATCAATTAGCAAAGCTTGAATCTAAACACTGCTTTTTAGGTAAAGAACCAGACTATACACTGTATCAGGGGCGTCAAGTTCATGTTGTCACGGTGGCGTCACATGACATATCAGTCTTTTTCCGCTTTGCTAAACCAGGCATGGGCATAGCCAGTATGTGAGGCATCCACATTTGACAGCCCTGTACTATATTATTGCCAGGACATAACAGATAAGGATCAAGACCCTCTGCTCCCCATCAGCTTATTAGAGTATGAAACAATATTTGCATGGATGAGGTGATCTGCTCCATTATATATCACATCAAACAGAGCTTCATCTTAAGGAAAATGACTTCCATTTACAGTGCATGTACAGGAACCGTTTGGTTCAGTCGAGTAGAAGGACTGTGACAGCTCCACACTTGTGAGTTAGGAGGAACAGGACCAAAGGTGGGATTCAAATAATTCTACCATCAGTTCACAAAAACTGTGAGCATGTGCACATGTGTGCGCCCACGGCTTCCATGCATGCAGGCTCGACTGAGCAGACTTTCAGTGCCTGCTCCCCTCCATCTCCGTTCTCTGGGTCAGCAGCTGCTTCTCTCTGCTGCTGCTCTTGCTGGGAGACTGTCTTATTTATTTATTTATTTAATTTATTTATTTATTTATTTATTTATTTATTTATTTAATTATATTTATATACCGCCCTTTTCCTGAAAGGACTCAGG
>JANHFR010003137.1:0-10949 GCA_032468015.1 Mimophis mahfalensis | reverse complement strand
AATTGGGAAAATGTATTGCATTTGTAAAACTTTTCAATAAAAAAAACACATATTTCAGTACAAATACAGGTGTATGTGAAAAAATGTTTATGGCTGAGGGTCACCACAACATGAGGAACTGTATTAAAGGGTCGCGGCATTAGGAAGGTTGAGAACCACTGGGTTAGAGAATAAGCAATATTTTAAACAGCCATCAAATGTAAAAATAAGAAATATAAAAATTAATATTAATAATTATCATAAAAATCAAAGATACAAACCATTGGTTCAGGAAGGATAAGAATAGCCAGCTGAACAACGAAGCCATATAAGCAAGTCTCCAATTCTTTGGGAGCCCCAATTTTGTTTAATCCATTGTCAATTGTATATTCTGGTCAGTGACTGTAATTAAGATATGTAAGTATATAACTGTATATCAGTATGCATTACAATCTTCTCTAAATGAAATCAACAAAATGTGGTATGAAAACAGTATATTAGCAGGACGATGTACTTTGCTTTTTAGTCAGTCCTATTAGAACAAAGGTAAACTTTTAAAATAAATGCATGTTTTGTGATAAAGTTGATAGCAGTTCATACTAGTCTTTCAAAATTTATCAACTAAAAACACACGTAGCATTAGTGCTCTGAAATTTGATTTATTTTTCTTCATACTTTGCACTGAAATGACTCCAGTTGATTATAATGGTATTTTTCATTAAAACAAAGTTTTGACAGTATAAATTTTATTTTGCATTCTCTTAATTCATTAAACTGTTTTATCATGCTAATAACTGTTTTATATCATGCTAATAAAAAGAGTTATTAGAAAGTAGGATGAACCTTAGAAGATTTAGAGGTTTAATTCATCTACAAAGCTGTAATAAATTTGGTTTAATTATTTAAATATGACAAAAATCTGTTGGGTCAGCAAAATTTGGCTGAAGATCACAGAAAAACAAGTTGTTGCTTAGTTAGCTCTACACATTTGCACAAACAAAGCAAATTTATAAATCTTAATGCTGCATTTTATACTATATTTTTCAGATTTGGACAGTTTTTATTGGAAGAGTAGTTTAAATTTATTGACGGTTGTAGAATGTATTACGTCCATTCAGTCATTTGAATCTAATAATTTGAATATTTTTTTGTGCTATCTGTTGTAATTTTATATGAGCCAGTGTGGTAAAAGATAAAAGGTACCAAACCAGTCTGTTTCACACAAAAGAAACTAAGTAATTTTGGGTGAAACATTTTTCGCTCAGCCTTAGAATGAATGCAATGTCAAATCCCTTCCAAAAACATTCCTAAGAATACTACCTGGATATATCCAAGTAATTGCCAGGAGTCAAGACCAGTTGAAAACATAAATTATTACTTTTAAATAACAGTGGTGTACAATAACTATGCCTTAAAATAGTAAAGCAATAACATTTTACAAAATTCATTTCTGAGGAACAAATTATTTTTCTTTTATTTACTCTTGTTCACTCATGTTGCCCCACCTACCTGCTGGCATGCACCTGCCTTTAGGAGGCCAAGGAAGTCAAAAAATGAGCTCGTTTTTGGGCAGCAGACTGGTTCTAGAGGCTGAGGTGGCCAAAAACTAGAGGCACAGAGGCCTCAGGAGGCCAAAAATGAGCCTGTTTTTAGTGGCAGAATGGCTCTGGAGGCCAAGGAGGTAAAAAAGGGCCCATTGGCCTCAAGAGAGAGAGGGAGGGCGGAAGGGAGAGAGAGAGAAAGACACACACACACAAACAGAACTCCCTCACACACACTCCAAGACAGCCACATCACTTCACTAACCTGCTTTCCACCCACAGAAGCATAACAAATTAAAGTTTAATGTGTGTGTATTGTTTAATGGACTGCTAAACTGGACATTCCCACCCAGTCACATGACCACCTAGCCATGCCCACCCAGCCAAAAGTCTGAGTGACTGTGAATTGGCCTTCTGTTTAAAAAGTTTTGGGACTACTGATCTAATTGTATGTGTTCATGCTTTTGATAGAACCAAACCTTATGCAGATTTGTGAACAATGTTTTGGACTAATTCTATACCAAAGACAGTAGAGATATAAAGTTTATGGCAGGGCTTAGGGACTAAAAATCTGATCGTATAGTTTACATTTGTATTGTTGGTTTCATAATTGATCTATTAATTTAATTTGTGAACATATAGCCCCAACATAATGATGTTATGTGAATTGAATGCATTGTCATCTGCAATTCTCACAGAATTATGCTCAGGAAAATCCCTTGGCCTCTTTATTTTTTCTTCACCACCTTCCCCGTCTCCCCCTCTATCTCCCTTCTTCCCTCTCTCTATCGAGGGGGGGGCTTCCCTCCCTTTCTTCTAGCAATTTGAAAAATTTAAATCTAATACGCATATATTGTGTGAGATTCAAGGTGCTGGTGTTGACCTATAATGCCCTGAATGGCTTGGGACCGGAATATTTGAGGGGACACCTGCTGCCGGCGTCATTGTCCCACCGCCCGGTTCGCTCTCATAGAGAGGGTCTCCTCCAGGTGCTGCCAGTTACGGAGTGCCAGCGGGCGGCTTCTAGGCAAAGAGTGTTCTCAGTTGGGGCACCCACCTTGTGGAATCAGCTGCCAGTAGAGCTCCGGACTGCCCCCGACGTCTGCTCTTTCCGCAAGGATCTAAAAACCTGGCTGTTTACATTGGCCGGCTTGGACTGAGGGGGTTTTGATTTTAAATTAATTGTTGTCTGTGAGGGCGTGTTTAGTTTAATCTCGTTTAACTTTTGTACTTATTTTATTTTAATGCCCTGTACACCGCCCTGAGTCCCAAGGGAGAAGGGCGGTATATAAATCAATCAATGAATCAAATAAATAAATAAATAAATTTTTAAAAATTTAAATAAATACCATGTTTATAAGGTGCTGGTTGTCAGTGCAGAGACTAAAGTAGAAACCACTGATCCAGGTAATCCTTAGTTTATGAGCACAATTGGGATCAGAACTTGTTTCTAATGTGGTCATTAAATGAACTATGCCTGATTTTGCAACCTTTTCTTGCTGCAATTCTTAATCAAACCACATGGTTGTTAACTGAACCCTGCTGCTTTTACTGATTTTACTTGCCAGAAGCCACCTGGGAAGGCTGCAAATGATGATAAGAATTTTGATCTTGGAGACACTGTGATGATTGTAAGTGCAAGGATTGATTGCAAGTCACTTCATTCAGCTTCATAACTTCAACTTTTCATAGCTTCAAATAGTGACTGAATGAGTGGCCATAAATCAATGACTATCTCTATTTGGATTATGAAGTTAGGTGTTATCCATGTGAAAAGATTTCAAGGATCTTGCAGATCTATTGTAGGTTGTCAGCATATGGCATGTATGGGGTAGACTAGCGTCATGATCTAATACACACATGCACGCGCGTGCACGGCAACTAGAACTATATGTTTTCCACTGATATATGACAACCTTTTCCACAATATGTTCTGACATCAAGGTCAGAGATGTCCTGAGATATGCTTATGGAAATAGGGGAAGGCAGTTAGAAAGATGTGTCATTACTCCACCAATCCCCAAATGACTGCACCAGAAGTGGGAGCCAGCAATCTCATCAAAAGAGAGGACCTTCACACTCCAGAAGATCTGGCATTTTGTGTATGTCACAGTCTGAAAGAATGCCAAGAACGAGGCAACTGAAATTTGAATTTAAATACCTATTATTATTTATAACCTGACAAATACTAAAGTCATTACATAGCCTTTTAGCCATCAATTTCCATAAGAAATACTGAAAGCCAGTTGAACGTGGACATGATTTCTTGGGAAATTAAGGAAATAAAATTAAGGGGCAGCTGAAGCAAACCAAACAGTACACATTCCTGAACCATGGAATATTACACAGTTGTTGTTTTGTTTTGTTTTGTTTTGTTTATCAGAGTGAGGTCAGATTTTACAGCTGCTGAATGATAGCCAGTCTTACATTGTTATTTTCTTTTTCTATAATCTCATTTAAAAACAAAGTGATGAAGCTGTTGCCACCTAACAGAATTTGAGGGAAGGATAATTTGGGAAATGCAAGTACTGTATTCAGTAGTTTTGCCACTCGGGACAATATACTGAAAGAGGTTGGGTTTATGAATGGGTAATTTCAGGGCCTGCATTATGTATGAACATATACAATCACCTTTCTTAATGTAAAACAATACCTTCTTTAAATTCCAAGATATATTGAGTCCTCTAATATTTCTAAGGAAAGCTACTTTTTTGAACAGAAGACAATGTGGCATTGTTTCTCTGCAGCCAACAATACATTTCCTATAGAGATGTTAAAAACAAACAAACAAAAAGAAGATGGATTTGTATAGAATGAATTAGAATAATCCATCAAACCATCTTTGATGCAGCTTGCATTTAGCAATGCATGAATTCTATCAGCATCTATCTTTCTGTTTTTCCTGGTAAAAAATGTTCATTCACAACAGTGTTTATTTATATTGTATATTTGGAAAAATAAACATAAAGAAAAGGAATATTTGAAGCCCAAGAAGGATTTACATTAGTAGGGCACAATGTGTGTGTGGGTCTCTGCATATAGATACTTATTAAAAAGTGGAAATAAGGAAAATTAAGTTTAAAATTAGTGAAGGAATTTTATGTTTAAAGCAGCTATAATAAAGAAAATTCCACATAGCATTCTGTATAACAGCTGAAACAAATTTATATATGACTAATGTATGCAAATTCTTCTTATGAATATATGAAATCTAGTAAAATTCCTTATAGGAATGCAACCACCCTGGCCAGGAGAGCTATGTGGAACCATTTCAGGGAATCTGTCCGTTCCTATTCATTATAGAAAAACAATGTAAGCTAAATCCAATGGTACCTCTCTGTAAATAGACATAGTCAATTTGAAGAGCCATTTCTTTTTGAAATACACATTTTTCCTCAGCAAATGATTCTACAGAGAGAAGACATGGTGTTTCTAGCTGATTCCCCTTCCCCAGAATTTGCTATATTATTCTGGTTTGTGCCCCAGCAGAGCTTCAGGGAAATGAAATATGCTTTAAGGTGGAATAGGAGGAAAAAAATATTTGAGACGCGGTTGTGCAGTGGTTAGAGTGCAGTACTGCAGGCTACTTCTGCTGACTGCTGGCTGACTGAAATTTGGCAATTCAAATCTCATCAAGCTCAAGGTTGACTCAGCCTTCCATCTTTCCAAGGTGGGTAAAATGAGGACCCAGATTGTTGGGGGCAATATGCTGACTCTGTAAACCACTTTGAGAGAGCTGTAAAGCACTGTAAAGCAGTATATAAGTCTAAGTCCTGTTGCTATCTGGGTGGGAAAATTCCATCCAAAGAACTCGGGATCCAATTTCCAAAATTAGGTAACTGCTGCTAGTCATAATGATATGAACATGACGATGTGTTCACCATTACATCATGATGTAAGCCTTCTTTATTCTTGCACATCAACACTGCAGGGAATTATATAAGGGATAGAGTCTGGATCAAAATTTTATGCTGCATGTTTCTCAACTTTGCTTGTGCCCCCTGGTGGACATCTATCCATCTGAAACTGCAATACATTACCCATAAATTATTTTTTATTTCATTATACAGCCTTCTGTACATCCACTTTCATTTGTGGGCATTGCTGCCTAGTACTCTGCTCAATAGAGCTTAGACTCAGGTAATATTCAATTTCTTATCAGATCCTATGGCAGGTGCTTGCCGATAAAACCTAGGTCACAGAATGATGTAGCTTTTTTAATACTGTTTTTTTTTAAAGCAAAGATTAAAAGAATCTTCTTTATCTATCATCAACTATACAAGGGCATAGGAGGGTTGATGCTTCTCAATCTCTGATTCCTATCTACAAAAAAGCCTGCTTATCAAATCAATGTTTAAACTGCTTCAAAAGTTTTATATGATTCAATATCAATTAATAACAGTGACCTTGGATAAGTTGCTTGTAGTCTCTCTGTTTGGGTTTCCTTCTACCCCACCTGTTCATTTATTTGATAGATCTGTGATGGGAGGTTGTCATCACATTTTGTACTTGCACTATCCAGTCAAGTATGCCTCAAAGCCTAGTCATTTAAATCCTATAATATGTTTTAAATATTTAATCATAATTTCTGAAGACACTGTTAATAGCCATTGCATTTCACACTGCTTTTAAAACTCTCAGCTTCATCTGTCACAATGTGAGAGGAAGGAAGAGAATAAAAAAGAAAAAGGTGTTTACTTCAGCATTTCCAACTCCGATTATCTTGATGGCTTGCTTCTTTTTACTTGAGTGCAGATTTTTTTTCAATTTTTAAACCCTTTGCACAAGTGCTGTACTTTTTCTAGTCCTGGGCATGTAGGTTTCTTTGGTTATATTGCATTCTTCAGGTGGAAATGTTTGGACTTTTGTTTTTCGCTTCTGTTTTCTAGCTGACTTGTTCTGAAGTGTTGTGATGGCCTTGGAACAGCTGTCAGCCCACTCAGTGGGCAGACCAAGAAGAAAGCAAACAATATATGACAGGGATTTCAGCATGTAGTCACAGGAACATGATAATCAAAGCAGGAGCAAAGGTCCCTCTGGAGCTCATTAGTGTAGTCAGTGTGGGGTACAGTGTCTCCTAAGAGATAGAGGAAGTGCAACAGTTCTTCCCTCTTTTCTTTTTCAACTTGGGGAATCCACTGTAGCCTAAAGATAACTCTTAGTATGCAATTCCCTTTTCTAAATAATACTTTCATTTTCTCAAATAAATTTTGGAACAGTGCCAGCAACAGACTCAGAGCAGTAAATATGCACAGATCTAAGCTATCCTCATGCTTTCCTTGCTCCCAAACATATTCAGGAAGAAGAATGTTCCTCTTCTAGAGTTGATTCTCTAGATCAAGACTGTCAAACTCCTGGCCCACAGGCTGGATGCATCATGCACTGGCCATGCCCACACCCTGCTGAGCGAAGAGGCAAAAAGTCCCAATACATCATGTGTCACCACCATGACAATGTGACTTTGACACCTTTGCTCTAGATCCTTACTTTCCTAGGCCATTAAAAGGGAATATTTCCAGTTTATCCAGAAATATTTTAAATTCTGCCAATTTGACCTCCAAGATGTATACACCATTATTGTAAAGACTGAGATTTCTGCAGATAGAGGTTCTGTTTGGATGGTGTTAATTGTGGAGGTAATTTGGGTGACTACCAGAGATTAGGACCCTTTTGCTGGTTGCGAAAACTCTGCCTAAATATTGTGCCTGTTGATAAAACTGCTCAGAAGCAATATTTCCATCATTTTTAGATACCATTTAAATCAATTATTTAATATTATTGTTTAGAATGTATTTTTCTTAATTTATTTGCCTGCCCATGAACAGATGTTCTCTGGACAGCTCATTAAAAAAAGGCAATATTAAAAGGAAGTAACTAAAATAAAACAAAGGGAGTAACGTGAATATTTAATATTTGCTTCTACTGGAAGAAAAGTAAGAACAGTTGGCCATGCAAATTACAGAATAGAATGAAATATAACTGTTAAGAGTAATATTTCAATTTGACTTTTCTAACTAGACTGAAAACAAAAAGGATGTTCATGAATATAAATAGTTTGTCTTGGCATCAACAAATATCATTAAGAAAGTAGCCAGTGAATAATACCAGGAAAGCTACTCAGTTGCTGAAATGTCATCCTCTGGAAGGCTTTCTGTGTTATGCCAACTCCACTTGGCAAGTAACATGGAACAGGTCTTCTGAAAAATTGATCCAAATGACTCCAGACTATGATTGCTTTAAAGATCAAAACTTATCCCATAAAGACTGAATCAGTGCAGGTGATGGAATGTATCGGGGAAACACAGTTAAAACACTGATTTCCAGGTAAACTTATAGCTTGGTGTTAGATAAACTGTTGCTCCTGGACATTTTTTTAAAATGTCCTGGAAACCACCCTGGGAAAGGGTGGTATATAAATGGGATAAATAAACAAACAAACAAACACACACACACAAATAAATAAATAAATAAATAAATAAATAAATAAATAAGACAATTAAACAGTGTGTCAAATATATGAAAGTCATCCAAAGTGGTTAAATAAAATCAGATTGGATGTGTCCAGTTGAAACAAGTAGATTATTCAGTTTGAAAAGGTAATTCAAAGTAACTAAAACATGTTTAAATGCAATCACTAGGTCAAATATTCACATTCATTACTGATGTTAGCAGTACTGACCTGCTAGAGGACAATTTTGGATTATTCTGCATGATCTCTTGACCCTCCTGTTGTTTTCAAACCTGTTCTTGATACCTGACATCTGTTTGAAATCCATTTTCATTTATTGCTGATGTATATGTTGCTTGCAATTGATCTCATTTGTAAAATGATTGTTTGCTATTGATACAAGTTCTGTTGCAAATATCAGGAATATTTGTGAAAATTTCATCTTTTGTCCTAAGTAGGAAAAGATATATTGGGATGAGCAGAGAGTATGTCTCTCAGTGATTGTCATTATGGTATTTTGTGGAAAGTCTGACTGGCTGGTACAAAGAGTCAGTTAATGGTTCTGAAAAAAATTCAGAAGTAGATTTCAGAGTCTAATACCAACAATCTCTAGCTGACTTCATATCTTTTGGTCAATAATTTTCTCAGGGACATTTTTCTCCTCTTGCTATTTCCCTAAGTTCATTATATACTTTTTATTGTAATTGTCAGCCCTTTGAGGTAAATCAGTTCAAGAAACAAATATGACTGGATACCAGGAATGTTATTTGTTGTCGCAAGATAGAATAATAGAATCTTCAAATCTATCCAAATTCATTTCTAACCCATATTAGTAAAATCAAGTTGAAACTGTTTTTCCTACTTCCATCCATCTAGGACTGGGTGTGTGTATGTCTCTCTCCCTTAAAGTCTACTCTATCCCACCTGTCTTAATGGGTCTTTCATAGCAATAGCAATAGGACTTAGATTTATATACTACTCCACAATGCTTTACAGCACATTCTGGGAGGTTTATAATGTCAGCATATTGCTCCCAACAATCTAGCTCTTCAATCTACCAATCTCAGAAGAGGGAAGGCTGAGTCAATCTTGAGTTGGACAGGATTGAATTCCTGGCAGGGGGCAGAGTTAGCCCACAATTCTGCATTCTAACCACCATGCCACCACATCGTTCATACCTTTGCCAAGTTCAACTTTAAATCCTTCACAATAATGATGGAATCCAATTTTATACTTTCTTTCCATTTAATTCTGAAAAAAAAATTCAATAAGAAGAGTATGTTGAAAGTTTTCTATTCTATAATTTTACAGTTTGACAAACATTAATCTTATATAATTCTTATTGCCTAAATTTAATTATGAATGTTCTGAAGGAAGTAAATGAAATGTACTCCCCATGCTTTTCCTTGTTGTCTCTCTCATACAAATATTCTCCAGACTGTGCTAGAATTCAAGGTCATATCATGATATTGATTGGCAGTAAGCTCAATAAAGGCAAAAAGAAGTACTTCCTTCTGCATACAAGCATAATTAATGATTGAATTCATTATTCTACTGCATTCTTTTTTTTAACAACAGATGGCTTTCTGATTTATGAAATACTCAGTTTAACACTAATACCACTCAAAATATGAAAAGCAACAGGCTGCATTAATAGTGAAAGTGCTCATAATTCAATAGGATAAATGTATGTTGTAGTGAATATTTAAAAATATAAAGAAGCCAGTGGGGGATTTATTATTCTGTCATCAAATTAATTCAGTTGGGGAATTTTCCACACTACAAATAAATATTCTATTTAATAATAGAGGTCAGGGTATCATAATAGTGTCTGTTATATCAGACTTTTTTTCTGGGAGTTCAAAATGGCACATTTAGAAGTCCCTCCTCCTATTGTTTCCTACAGTATTAACCCTACACCTTTGAGATAGTTTAAACAGAGAAAAAATGATTGATCCAAAATCACTCAATGAGCTTTCCCGGCTGAGGATCAATTGACCCTGTATCTTCCAAACCTATTCAAAATCAGACAACAGAATAACTACACTGCCTCTCCTTCAATTAAGTAGAAGCGTATAGGAAAACAATGAATTGTGGACCACTTTGTTTCCTAGAGCTCTAAAATATTTTTAGACACTTGTATTCTCCACTTTGGTCATTATGTCATCCAATCCTCAATGAATACAAATCTGACCCAAGCAACGAATGCCATCATAAAGGCTATTAATCTCATTCTGTCCATTTAATTCTCATATCATGACTTTATAACATTTTCAAACTAGATTAATTAATAAGAATATTAATTAGCCATTTATGCCCTATTCATCAACAGCACCTGGATTAAAATCTGAATACAGGGATTTGTTGTATGTTCCAGTGGGGGGAAGATGAATAGAAACATTGTGTCTATGCATGTAAAATATATCATACCTTAATTTGAGAATTGGTATGTCTAATCTAGTGAAAAGGAGGACTAAGGGAGACTGATAGCAGTGTTCCACTATCTAATATGGTGCCACAAAGAAGAAAGGGGTCAACCTACAGTATTTTCCAAAGCACCTGAAGGCAGGACAAGACGCAATGGGTGGAAATTAATCAAGGACAGACCAATGTAGAACTAAGGAGAAATTTTCTAACAGAACAATTAATTAGTGGAATGACTTACTTCCAGAAGTTGTGGGTGCTCTAACACCCGTAGTTTTTAAGTAAAGATGGGACAATAATTTGTTGAAACGGTATAGGGTCTCCTGCTTGAGCAGGATTTGGACTAGAAAATTTCCAAGGTGCCTTCCAACTCTTTTATTCTGTTATGTCCTATTTAAAAATATATTTATATCAGTAATATATAAATTTACAATATTAGCATGTTGGCTGGGGAATCCCATACCTGTCAAGTTGAAAAGCTTAAAATAAGGAAAAGGCGTACCCCGCCCCCTGTGCATGCCCCACCACCACCTCCTGTGCGTGCGCCATACCCCCCA
>JANHFR010003135.1:33521-44988 GCA_032468015.1 Mimophis mahfalensis | reverse complement strand
TCTTCGGCCCCCTCTCAGAGCGCCGGCATCACCGCCGCGGGAGGCGTGGCTTGGGCGTGGCCGCGCGGCCCCAGGCCACGTGGTCGAAAGTCCCGCCCCGCCCCTCGCGCTTCCCAGCAGAGGCGACAGTTGGTTTTGCGCACCTCCCGCTGCTAACCAGCACCGTCTCCTCCTCCAACGGTCGACCGCGCGCCGACGGGTTGTTTACTTCGCCGGCGGCTCCACCCACTCCTCCTCCCCCCGGCCCTCGCACCCGGGGATTGGCCCTCGCCGCGGCCAATCCCGGCCCTCGCAGGCCCTCGAAGCGGGCGCGGGGAGAAGGCGGGGTACGTGTGTGAGGCGCCATTCCTTGAAGGGAAGAAAAAAGTTGTAAATGGAGGGGAAACATCTACCCTTCTCCGCCAAAATGCCTTGCTGATTGGCCGGCCGCAAGGGAATAGCACCCGCCGATTGGTTGCCTGAGCTGCTGCTCAATCTGCAGCGGCCGGCCTCTCTGTGTATGTGTATTTTTTTCTCAGTCACTCATCTTACACGCACGCACGGAGCGGCTCCGGCCTCCGCCTGGCGTGTATTCCACTGTGTGAGACGATGATTGGACGGCACCCAAGCCCCTCCTTCCGTGCCTCTTGTCTCTCAAAAACACACATACACACCTCGACGACGTTCCACTCCTTGGCCCCCAACTATTAATCATTCCCATCGTTCATTGGGCAGAACAGCTGCCCGTCATTCTTAAAGAGTGGTAAGAACCCACCCGCCAGCCAAGGGCGGGGTGGCCGACGATTGGAGCCCCTGAGAATACTCCGCCGTCTCCCATTGGCTGCCGTCCTGCCCGCTCCTCCAGGCTGGACCGCGGAGCCTCGCCGCACCGCCCCTGGGCGGGCCCAAGCGCGGCCTCGCCTCGCCTCCCCCTTTTTCCTCCCCGCCCGCCCGCGCGGGAGGGGGTGTGGGTCACGTGATGTTTTCGCCGTGGTGCCGCCGAGCCCGCTCGCTGGTGTGAGGAGAGAAGCGGGAGAGTCGGGGGAGCCCGGCGCGTCCGACCGGCGGCGAAGGGGTGGAAGCCGCCGGCTTGTCTCTTGCCTCGCAGGCCGGGAGCCGCCGTCTGGGCCGACGCCGAGAGTCCCGCGGGCACTCATGTCCGGCCGGGCCTGGGAGACCCTTCCCTTGTGAGGACGGCTGCTGCCCTCGCCCGCCTGGCGTCGCGATTTGGACCCTGCCCTGGCCCCTTAAGATGGCGAGCGCGCTGAGGCTTGGCCCCGGCGGGGAAGGCGGCTGCACCGCGCTGGAAGGCAAAGGCGAGGCGGTGGGCACCGCGGCCGGAGCAGCAGCAGCAGCAACGGGAGACGGCGGCGGCGGCTCCAGCGGGGCGTCCAGGCTGGCGGCCGCTGAGGAAGACCAGGAGCCGGCCGAGAGCGCTCCCTGCCCGCCCCCGTCTCAGCCCCCGCATCATCTCATGCTCCTGCTGAGGAAATCGCCCAGCAGCTCCCTCTGCCTCGTCCAGGAAGAAGATGCCTTGTTGCCCGGGGACCCCGCAGCGCTGGGGCGAGCAGGAGCCCCTGCCACCCACCTGGGCCGGGGTGGGCCTCCAGCCACCTCTGCCCGGGGGTCTGCCCTGACGCCCCCAGCCAGCATCACCTGGGGGGACGACGTGAGGAAATGCGGCTACCTGAGGAAGCAGAAGCATGGGCACAAGCGTTACTTTGTGTTGCGGGCGGAGAGTCACCTTGGCCCGGCCCGATTGGAATATTATGACAGCGAGAAGAAGTTCAAGAGTAGCCTGAGGGCCGCAGCCGCCGTGGCAGCTGGAGGGAATGTGGCCCTTTGCTGCCCGTCTCCCAAAAGGGTGATCCCTCTCTACCAGTGCTTCACTGTCAGCCGGAGGGCAGATGCCAAGCATAAACACATCATTGCCCTGTATACCAAGGATGAGTATTTTGCCATGGTGGCTGAGAATGAGCCTGAGCAGGAAGGGTGGTACCAGGCCATCAGTGAGCTCATGAGCCAAAGCAAGAGAGGGTTCTTGGAGCAGGAGGACCAGGCTGACCAGCAACTGGATGACGACGATGAGCATTACGGAACTGCTCTTCGCCCAGGAACTGTGTTCAAAGAAGTTTGGCAAGTCAATGTGAAGCCTAAGGGTTTGGGGCAGACCAAGAATTTGACAGGGGTGTACAGGTTATGCCTTTCCAGCAAGGCCATTCACCTGGTCAAGCTCAATACTGAAGTACCTTCTGTTCACTTACAACTAATGAACATTCGGCGATGTGGGCACTCGGAAAACTTTTTTTTCATTGAAGTGGGCAGGTCAGCCTCCATTGGACCAGGTGAGCTATGGATGCAAGTAGATGATTCAGTGGTTGCTCAGAACATGCATGAGACTTTTCTAGAGACCATGAAAGCTCTGAAAGCCTTCTCTGAGTTCAGACCTCGCAGCAAGAGCCAGTCTTCTGGTGGTGGCAGCAGTACCAATCCCATTTCTTTCATAACTACCAGGAGGCATCTTGGTAATCTACCACCTAGCCAAACTGGCCTACAAAGAAGGTCCCGAACTGAAAGTGTTACCGGGGGGACTCCTCCCACTACCAAAAGCAGCAGTGCTTATCGCTTCAGAACATCTAGCGAAGGGGAGGGGACAATGACCAGACCCTTTAGATCAGTTACTGGAAGTCTGATTCATTTGAATACTGCAAGGATGAATTTGGGCCGCCAAGAAGGGAGTGGACGATACGTTAGAGCTGCGTTTAGCTCTTCTTACCATACCAGGTCTGCCTCTCTACCAGTTTCTCATTTTCCTTCTACTACCAGTCCCATCAGTGTTTCTTCAGGAAGTGGGCATGGATCAGTTCCTGATAACTTTGTAAGGCCTTCCAGTTCGTCCGTCTGTGGGTCCCCAAGCGATGGAGGTTTCATTTCCTCAGATGAATATGGTTCTAGCCCTGGAGACTTTAGGTACTTTCGTGTGAGAAGTAACACGCCAGATTCTTTGGGCAATACTCCACCAATCAGAGAAGAAAATTGTTTAAATGAATACATGTCCATGAATAAACAGCAAATGGATAATAGTTCAAGAGATGATTATCGGGAGGCTGACAAATGCTTTAGAAAAAGAACATACTCATTAACGAAGCCTGCTTCAGTACCAGGACAACAGAAAACAACCCAAACTGCTTTAGATGAAGATTCTTTAGGAAGCCATGGACGCCTGCCTTGTTCTGAATCACCAAGATTCAAAAATAACCCTGAACCTGAGTATGAGGAATCAATTCTTGATTCTGTATGTAATCAAAGCAAGAATAAAGCCAGAGATGATGGGTACATGCCAATGATGCCAGGAGTTGCATCTTCTCTGGCAAGCAACAGTGACTACTTGCCCATGACTCCTAAAAGCATGTCGGTTCCAAAACAGATTAGCAGTTCCTGGTTGTCATCTCAGGCTGATTCTAAAGGATACATGATGATGTTTCCCCGAGCTGTCTCTTCACCTATACGTAATCCCTTAACGGAGTTTAATTCTAAATCTGGTCATGAAAAGTCAACAAATAATGAATACATGGATATGTCTCCTGGAAATTCTGCTGCTCCAAAGCAACCCTGTGATCCAGATTATATGCATGCCAACATTGATTCAAAAATTTTTGGCTCATATTTCTCTCTCCCACGAAGCTTTAAGGCTCTAACCGGGGAACATGATGAGTATGTTCCAATGTCATCACCTGGAAAATTATTGTATATTGGATCTGAAAATGGAAAAAACATCAACAATGAAGTTTTGGCTAATGGCCTTTCCAGATCACCCCATCTGAAAAGTTCAGAAGAAGGCCTTGCGCAGAACAGGGTTACTAGGCCTACGAGACTTCCACTCGGTACTAGAGGTAGTAACACCATACCAAGAATGTACGATCGCACAATTCCACTTGAGCCATCTAGTCCTGGTGAATATATAAATATAGATTTTGGTGAAAAAGCAAGTAACACGCCATATTCTTTATCTGCAGAAGGGTCTCCATCATCTCTTGGTTCCAGTAGTGACCATAGGCAGTCGCCACTTTCTGACTACATGAGTGTTGATCTGGATGTCCAGTCCCCCAAAGCTGCTAAGGAGCTATCTAACTCTTTGACAGACATTTCAATTTATGCAAATTCGAGTATCCCTAGAAACCTGCCTGATGCTGATTATGCTAGACTTTCATTTGGTACGGCTTGTGTTAGCACAGCATGTGGTAGGATTGATGACTACACCGAGATGACCTTCAACATGGCAGCCACACCACCTGGACCATTTGCCACTGAAAGCAAGAACGGATTAAAGATTGATAGTCCTCCTTCTATAGTTAACCGACTGTGCATTGTTGACCAATATGCTAGTCACAGGGACTTCCCTATCTCTAATCCTGATCCTCCTGTAGTACCTAAAGTCATTCGAGCTGACCCACAAGGCAGGAGGAGGCACAGTTCTGAAACCTTTTCTTCTGCAGCCACTGTTACCACTTCTTCCTCTTTCTTTACTGACAGTAGTAAAAGGCACAGCTCGGCCTCTTTTGACAACGTCTGGTTGAAACCTGAGGAACATATTTCAGATGGCCATGAAAGCAAGATGTCCAGAGATACTTCAACTGGATTTCAGAATGGCTTAAATTACATAGCTCTGAATTTACGGGAGAATTCACTAAACTGTGAGGAGAGCCCTAATACACCAAATTGCCATCTCCCAAATGGTACTCTAAATCTGGAAAGTGGAGTATACGTAAGCATAGATTTCAGCAGATCAGACAGTTTGAAGTGCAACTCCGCAAGGAAAGGTTTGTAATTTTGGCAGACACCTCCTATAATACTTAATGCATGTAAAGTTTCTATATTATTTTGAATTACAACTTTATGCGTGTGTCTTAATTAACCCTTTTTGTTTCTCAAACCTTTTCCTTGGGTGGCATCACTATATAAGGCACTGTCCCCTAAACAAAGCCCTTCTCTGCTAGACTTGCAACACCCACCACCTCAACCAGATGTTGTAGGTGTTCAGTTGCAGTCAAATACAGACTGAAAAGTTCTGAGCAAAGTGTTAAATCATTAACATTAAATGTAGCTCTTTGGCATGGTGTTTTTTGTTGAATTATCCTTATTACGCTTGATAATGCAGTAGTAAGATTTAAAATATTTGGGGAGGCATAAATCATGCTTGCGCTTGTAATTCCCAAGTTTGGGTTAAAAGTTTGACACCTTTCAGTATAGTAGCAAAAAAGCAATAGCTGTACAAATTCCCAGAAATCATTGAACCATCTATTTTAGATCCTAATGTTTCTGAATGAAATTTACAGTATTTTCTAATGCATAGTTTTAGAGATAGATCCCTTGTAACACAATTACCTTTTCTCAGGTCTTAGAGAAGAAATGCTCCAATTTCATTAGTCTCCTGCTTTTTTTCTATAGTGGGTCATGTTTAACAGGCTGTAGGCCAAAGTAAGATTTGTGGCATCCATTGTTTTTATTATTTTACCATTAAACTATAGTTTTATAAAACTAATTACTTTAGTGAATTAAGTTGGAATCTCTTCCCCCAAAGATTTCTGGGAATAGTAGTTTTCAGAAGAGAAAGAAAAATAGAACACACCTCAGTGTGTTCTATTACATGATTACACGAATCTAATTACTGTTTAAATTAAGGTCACTTAGCAACTAATGATTATTTGCATGTACATAGTATTTAAAAATACCAGAATGACAACTGAGTAATACATTGCTGCTGTGATTGTTTAACAAGGACTCTTTGACTGTCACTCCATGTACAGACATTATGTCCTAGAATCCAGAATTTTGAACTATGTATTCTGTGAACACCTTACATTTGGGGGGCAGTTTCTAAAATTGAGTCCTGTGTTTTAGCTCCCATCATCTGTGATTATTGGTTATACTATCTGAAAGAGGAGGGAAGGGATGAGGTTGTAGTTCAATGCTTCCTGAAGTCACCAAGTTGGGAAAGTGCTTTACAGCCTATGGAAAAGATTACATAAAAGATGAGTCAATCTGTAAGCAGGGCATTGGGATTTAGAAAAATATGCAGCTTGCTTCGGTGTTCTTTTCTCTTGTTTTGACTTTGGCTAGATTCAAAGAGTTTAAGTGTTCTCCCTAAGCTATTGAATTTCAGTCATTTGTGGAATGTCATCTTTTTGTAAATTAAGTGAATTCAGTTTCATTAGAATCAAAACTTGTGAGACCTTGTACTGCTTTGGAGCTGCTTTAAGAAAAGCTTAGTTTATATCTGCAAAGGGTAATTGTACCTACCAGCCTTGATATACATATATCAAGTGAGAAATTGGCTTTCTGTATCTAACTGTAGTAATTTTTAAACTACAGATTAAATTTTTAGCATGTTACTTTTTGACTATTGATACTTCTGTTGAAAACTTAAGAGAATGATTGCATTTGCTTGTGCTTAATTTATATATTACTCCGTTACTGAGGTTTACCATGGTAACTTAAATATGAAAGAGATGAAAAGTTCGGGAGTGATAACAGTTGCTGAGTTTGGTAGATGTTCAGATTCTGACTGTTTTCCTTATTCAAAAGCCATTTGTGCACATGCAGTTTATGTGTGAGAGTTAGTGTGTTGTAGGCAGTTGCTGCATTCCAGCCGAGAATTATGAGCACTTAAGCTTATTGACCTAGTGCTCCTTATTTTCCATCTCTCCTTTGATTAATCACCATATTTGAATAAAACCTGTTCCCAATGGTAAAAATGTGCTTTCCTACTTGGAAGTATTTGGGAGCCTTTCAGGTCCTACAGAAGTAGAGATTTCAAGTGTGCTTAATAATTGCATCAAGTGGAACAATGAAATATAATAATGTCAGAGTAGGTGGCTTACGTCTGTCATGTTCTGGCTTTGTTTGTACAGTCCCACAGGTCCAACAACACTTTATTCTACCATAGTGTAGGGACCCAACTTTTGTGGCTACTTGTGCTTCATTTTGTTGTGTGAACTTTGAAACAAGAATAAAGTGAATAAACAATGACTAAATTAACCACAGCTCAGTACATGCTGTGAATACAGCCTTTTCTGTTTCATCATGAGCAAAGAAAGCATGGACATCATTACACACCTATTCAGACTTGCTTAGGCTACTTCAAGGCTGTGTCTGGGACATGTTTGCCTCTAATGTTGTAGTCTTATTAACAATCTAACATCAGTTTTCAGGATTCTGTGATTAAGAGCTAATCATAAAGGTGCCACAGCTTATATTTATGTTACAGGCTAAATTGCTGATACTTACTCCACTGAAATTTTGCAACATTGTTTTCATGTAAAATGCAACAAATTTCCCAGAAGTTGAATTATATAGTGCAGGGAAGTCGATTATTTTATTTCAAGGCATCATACTTTTATTACTTAGATGGGAAGTCTGAATACAAACATTTCTGGCTTAAAATTGTAAAGCAAAATGTGAGTTTCAGGTAACTTGTTGAATACACCTATTTTTCTCAGCATGTTTGCTTTAACATAATACCGCATATTGTTTCTGCACATAGAATTTGAAAGGGTTTGTTCTTCAGGATTATATACTAATTAGCATAAAAACTTAATGAACTCTGCAACGTTCGTTGTGAGCAAGTCTCATCCGCCAGTAATTGTGCTGCACTGAAGTTCCCGTTTTTCCTGGGATCCAAACCAAATATTGCTCGTAGTTATTCTGTTACTATGCCCCTCCTCCATGCTTTTTATGAATAGGAAGAGTTGATTCCTCATGCCATACAACTGGAAACTAGGGAAGCAGAACATGATGTTGTGATAAATTGAAGGTGACATATTGTGAGCAGGAGTAAACATTAGACTGAAGTGAATTGTAACAAAACACCAGTCATTTCTTCTCACAGAAAAGTTAATTCAGGCTGTGGCAGTTTGTAGCAAAGGAGTGGAAACAGGAGTATCCAATTCAACTCTACTGTTTATTCTCCCAAGCTTGTATTTGAAGCTTCTTTTGGCAACTGGTTTTAGAAAGAAGTGTCAAGCAAAAAGTCAAGAACCTTTCCCCAATGTTTTATTTCTTCTTCCAGAATGTCCCCCCCACATCCCCCTCCAAAGCTGGTTTGCTTTAACACAAGCAGCTCCTGGAGTTACTACATTAAGTCAGAGCTAAAATGACCTGGTTTTATTTTCACATAGTGTACAGGTTTTTTTAATAGTAACTCATCAGTTGTATTGTTTCGACTTGAGCAATTGGAAAACAGTTTATACCTCCCTCACCCTCAAAATTAAAGAATATAATATCTGATCAAGAGACTTAAAATGGAAGTAAATACAGATTTTGTTACATTTCAAAATAAATACCAAAACATTGAAAATTTTTGGGAGAAAGAATAGATGCTAATACTTCTAATAATACACTTTTCAGAAGTTGTAACATTGAAGTTCTAGGTTCTGGCACAAGTGTTTACATATGATACATAACTGAATTTAGTAAATGGTGTGCAGTCTACTAAGTGCAAGAAAAGCTGATTCACATAGAGGTAGTCCTTGATTTATGATCACAACTGAGTCCCAAATTTCTGTTGTTAAGTGAGATGTTTGTTAAGTGAGTTTAGCCCCATTTGCCATGGCTATTGAGTGAATCACTGCAGTTTGTAACCTGGTAACATGGTTTATTAAGTGAATCTGGGTTCCCCATTGAGTTTGCTTGTCAGAAGGTTGCCAAGGTTGATCACATGACCCCACGATATTATAACCATCATAAATACAAACCAGTTGCCAAGTGTCTGAATTTTGGGGAAGCTGCAGTGGTCATAAACATAGAAAATGGTCATAAGTCACTTTTTTTTTATGCCATTGTAACTTTGAGTCATCACTAAACAAACTTGTAAGTTGAGGACTACCGTAGAAGAAACTCACTATTGGAGGGCAGTTTAGATTGTAGTAAGAATAACAGAATAAAGCAAGTATTGTTGACTCTAGTTACCTTGCTTGTAAAAATTACATTGATTGTAATCATGAAAAGACCTACTCTTGACATTGTCCTGTTTATTTGACCTAAGAAAATTCCATTCCAAAGCGCCATCTGTAATAGAAATATTAGCATAGTATTTCACAGCCTGTACTCATATGGCATGCTAAATCTCCAGTTGGTTATAGGGCTGCACCTGCCATCTACTCCCTTCAGATACTTACCTGGGGCTATATGTGTCATGCAGACCTACCCAGCCAATTATATATTACCAAAATAATCCAGTTTTTCTGACCATGACTTGTTTAGTGTTTAGCAAATCATGGTTTAATATGGTATGAAATGTGTATATACAGCCTGCTGTAATACACTTTCTGCATTGTCACTTCCTATCAGTTCCATATTCAAAGCATTTTTAAAAAGTCTTTTAATATCAGAAGTGCAAATCATGGCTTAATTTTGTTTGCAGTTCTGATTTTTTTCTGTTCCCAATTATAGCTTATCAGTTTAGATACTGAACAAATGACAGACCAGAAAATATTTTGTTAAATTGAATGTATAAAAATAAGATTGCTTGCTTCCATGCATGTTGTTCACTCCCAGTCTTCTAAACTTGAGAAAGTAACATATGGATATTTGACATCATGTGCTTAAAAGATGCAAAGAATTATTTTACCTGCAACTTGAAAACAATTTTGGTTGGGGAAAAAAGCACAAAAAATGTTAAAACTAAAATTTGGTTGAAAAATTGCACGTATGGTACATTGAAAGGAAAAGTGTAATTGTTGAAAGCTTGGCTCATATTTCTGTTTAAATTACTAAAAGGTCTTTTCTTTATTAACTTTCTGTTTGGTAAATGCTCATTGTATCTTGCAATAGTTAAATAGAAGTATTTCAGTTTTAATATTCTTTAAGCACATGATCATCCTAATTTATTGATTGTTCAATGTACAAGTCTGTCTTAACACGTATCAGAATCTGATCAATGTTGGAAAATGTAATAGCATATGTTATTTGCTTTGAATTTATATGATTAGAGATTTTTGTATATAAGAATAGGAAATAAAAATCTCTCTAAATTGCTTGTTGAGAAATGCACTGAACACTTTAAATGTCCAAGCTTCACTGTTGAAATTGCATTTTTGTACACTTCTTAAAGTAACTTGGACTTCAGTGCAGTCGTAAATGAACATGAATTTGGAATTCAAGATTCTACTTGAAGGTGGCAAAAAGCACTTAACAGATTTCTTCCTAAAACATTTTAGGAAGAGAGATCTGAATAATCGCAGGAGTCTGAGAAAAAAAATCTGCATGAGCAAAAGTGAACAAAAAGTGACACGTGGCTGCAGTTGTGTTAGAATGATATGTTCTCTTTCAAATATTGTGTAGACAGAAGTGTCTTACTCTGAGGTATTGTTAACATATCTCTCTGAATTTGGGGAGGCAAATGGAAGAAAATGTATAAAGTTTAGCAGCTGGTGTTTTACCCAATATTGGAATCCTAGCATGCATTACTTATTTATTAAGATTAAGTATCCAGGATTTGGTTTGTTCCCAAATGCATAGTTTGCTCAATTTGGGACACAAGCCAGGTCTGGTTTTGAAAGTTTCTAAGAGGTCTAGGGGGAGAAATGTGAGCTTAAAACATAGAGATTTTTGTTTACAGTACATAATACGAAAAGGTCTTGGCTGAAAGTGAGGAAATATCTTTTAAAAACTGCACAATCTTACTATGTGGAAAGGGTTGGGGAGAGGAAGAAGAGAAGGAGGAGAAATCCTCACCACTGTTTGTCCTAAAGTTATGACTCATCCATCATTTGTATGATCCAGAGTGCTGCCTGCTCGGCCCACCCTGCAAATTACCGTTTGTTTGTTTGTATTTTAAACTTGGGCCACATCTAATTGTATTAGGCATCTGAAAGGCAGCCTAATGATTACTTGGGTACTGTACATGTCGAAACAGAAACCTATGGCTTTTTGAGATGTATTGGCTAAACTGAAGAAGGCAAAGCATCAAATCATGCCACAACTAATGGAATGGCCATCTTTCCCTTGGTGGGCTGACTGCCTCCTGCTGTTTTGTGATGAGGATTTTTCAGCAACTGAAGCTGTAACTGAATGCCGAAAGAAACTTCACTCAGTTTTCTGCCTATTAGGCCATACAGGAACGGTTTCAGAATAGAAACAGTACTTCAGATAGATCAAATAGCTGTGTGCATGGCCTCTCGCCCTTAGATCTGATAGACAGATATTGGTAGTGACTCAATAAAAAACCTAAACTAAAAGTAGAAGTTTTATGAATGGATATGATGGGGAGAGGCGGTATCAATTGTCACAGTGATGGATTTCTAATACAAAAGGACTTTTCCTTGGGCCCAATTTCTTTTCTATATGACCACCCTAACTAACTAACTAACTAACTAACTAACTAACTAACTAACTAACTAACTATAGCATTTTGCTTTGTTTGGGTATTTTCCCACGTCTTCATAGTTGTGCTTTTAAAGTTGTAGCGACGTTTCGGTAAAATCTCATT
>JANHFR010003134.1:50339-63948 GCA_032468015.1 Mimophis mahfalensis | reverse complement strand
GCTGTTGCTAAAAACACATTGTAAGCCGCCCTGAGTCTTTGGAGAAGGGCGGGATATAAATGGGATTAAAAAAAATATATACTTATTGTCTACATGCATTTTATGTAACTTTGATTGAACTTCAGTTTTAATATAATTTAATTGAAGGCAGTGTTTTCATTGGCCCCATTCACTTCTTTAATTTGTCTCCGCTTCCTTCTTGGATGCAGCCTTGGCACACATCTTAAATGCCAAATGTGGCCTTTGGTCTCAGAAAAATTATGTCCCCATAGCTTAAGAGTAAATTTAAATTCTCCAGGGACAAGAAAACAGGAGACTTCCTGTCTTCAGGAAATAGAAGGGCAGTCTTCCTAGATAGTAAACCTAGGATATCAGAACTGTCAAAGTTGGTAGACTAATCAACAAGGAGTTCACTATTTTTTTCTGTTGCAAAATTCATCCTAGAAGCCTTCTTGAGCCCTCTATAATATTATCAATGTCTATCTCAACATTTCTTCTCATTAGGATAAAGCTGAGAAAGGGTGTTAGCTCAATTTTTGGGACCCTCACCATATTTTTAGTGGTATCTATGGAAGGAACTCCTTTTTCCTCAGAGAAAATGCAATCTTCCCTCAAGCCATCCCACTCATCCACCCCTCCCTTCCTTGTTATTCTGCTCCTCTGAATAGAAATAGCAAATTACTTACATCCATTCGGTTCTCATTTGGATTGTATGGTCTTATGCTCTTGTCAGGGCCCATTTCTCAAGAAGGGTATTTCAAGAGACGTTAACCCTATTGCTTAAAACGGAAAATAGAGATTTCTCCCTGTGCTACACCATTGCCTTATTGACTGAGATAACTTAAGAGATGCAATAGAGCTTCTTCCTTCTTTGTCTAGTAACTGGAATTGTTTCCCAGACATACCTATTCCTACTTATTGATAACATTAATACATTGAGGGGTGGAGGAGTGATGGTGGATACTGTGATTATAAACTTGAAGATGCTTTCTGTGAAATAGTTTAATCAGAAAGGAAAAAGTAGAGTTGGTGAATGGGGAATAGAGAAATGAGAGCTCTCAGTTGAAGCACAGGAGGTAAAGAGACTTTCAAGAAGAACTTCAAAAATGTCAGATCTCAAGAATTGTACCTGAGATTTGATTAGAATTTTTACAAGAACTAAACTGGAGTGGTGACCTCTGGTTGCATGTAATAGCCAGCTTAAGTTTGAGTAGCTCCTAGGTCAGGGGTCGGGAACCTTTTTGGCTGAGAGAGCCATAAACGCCAAACTGTAATTCCATGAGAGCCATACCAGCGATGGTGAATGTTTTTGTCACCGCATGTCGTGGCGGCTGGTGCGCATGAGCTATTGCGCTCATGCATGCCGGCACCCGCAATGCGCACGTGACCCGCACGTACACACGCGTGACCGCTCTGTGGGTACGCATGCGATACCCCCCACCCCCCTGCATGTTCGCAGTTGTGGAACGCAGCTGCTTTGCGTTCCGCAACAGTGTACTTAGGACCGACATGACCTGCGGGCAGGCGGACGGGCCCACTTTGAGAAGCCCACGTGCACCTTTGGCAGTGGGGGGGGGGGGAATGTGGCAGTGAGCCAAATGTGGCCATCAAAAGAGCCACATCTGGCTCACGAACCATAGGTTCCCGACCCCTGTCTTAGGTCCTCTAGAATATATGACAAATATATATAAACATACATCCCTATAGCTCAATAAAGCCAAACTTCTTGGGGAAATAATGAATCTCATGGGTATAAAATGGCCTGCCTTGTTTTTATAACATTTATTGGTATATATTATGGTGGACTAAGATAAATCTGTTTGCACACTTACTCGAAAGTGAATCTTTCACAAACATTGAGGAAATATTTTTCCACTTTATCAAATGCATAGGAACTTTGAGGAAACCCCCCCAATAATACTAAATATGGACTATTGAAAGTCTATGGATTGGTTGTGCCCTCATTTGCTAAATCTTCAGTTTTTCTTCTCTCATCTCTTAGCAGCTGATCTATAACCCAAATTACTGTAAATGCAATTAGCATTTTGCATTAATGCTTTAAAAAAAAAATCCTTTCTGATAATCAGTCTTTGTATCAACACAATTAGCGGGAACATCCTAGCGTCTGTGGTCTTGTAAGATAAGAGGTATTTCATGAATAAAACCAGTTCAAGATTTGTTGGTGGTGTTTATATAGATCTGTTTCTGTTGGTGCTGATTAAAATGGCTAAACTGTAGTAGTAAAATCTTGCTAATGCTGTTCCTATGAAGAACTGAGACATCCTCATCATGGGAGTGCCCATTTTTCAAGGTATATTTGTTTATAAGCAGAGGTGGTATTCAGCCAGTTCCGACAGGTTCCAGAGAACTGGTAGTAATAATTTTGACTCGTTTGGAGAACTGGCAAATACCACCTCTGATTGGCTGACAGCATAGCCATGCCCACTAAGCCACGCCCACAGAACCAGTAGTAAAAAAAAATTGAATCCCACCAGAGTTTATAAGATTGAAGTGTGAATGAATGGCTGTTCAAGTTAGTCTGCACTTCGATGCACAAGCCAGTTTTCCATTGTTTTAGAAAAAGAAACTGCAGTCTGACTTATGAATATTCTGGTGATGGAGTCCTTTCTTTTGGGCTAGAAAGCCACACCAAGTTCTCCCCCCTCTTCCTAACCTCATTGTGCTGATGAAGATGATTTGGGGGAAACATGAGGCAGTTTTGTTACACTACCCTCCATTTCATGAAGATAAAATTTGAGAAAGTGCCAGACACAGAAATGGGAAGATCATCTTCAATTTAGCTTACAAAAGCAGTTCGGGTTTTGAATTTTTCCCCCCCAAGGACAAGCCTCTGTTTATAGTTTTATTCTTTTGGTAGAATAAAAAATTATTAAACTGCCCTTAGTGGTTGTTCCTAGAATTATCCACTAATTATATGAGGTGCACAATAAGAGGTGGTAGAACAAGCCTGAGAGTTCATTTTGTTTTTCTTATCTGAGTTTGAGGAAAATAGGCCACACTCTCTATGTGTGCAATAACCCCTCCCCAACTGGATGTCTTTCAGCTGACCTGGGCTGGAATTTTTACTGCTGTTATGCACCACTACAAAGCCAACAAAAAAAGTCCTTGGCAATAGTACAGATTAAGAGTACCTGAGTTGTATTCCCTGTCCTTCCTCTGGGCTGCTGAATATTAAAAGAACTAAATGCAGTCAATTCATAGCAGACATGCAGTATCGAGGATACATCTAAAAAAACTTGCATTTAGCAGGAGAATGTAGGACTGGTTGCAGCAAACATCTTTGCTGTAATTAAGAAGGAATACTACATGCAGGTAACCAGAAATTAGAAACAGCTGTTCTTTCTAGCTGCTCACCCACACCTACTTTTGTCTAGTGCAGGGCAACACCCTTTTATCTACCAATTTTATCAAGCACAGTATAACACCAGCTGACTTGTACAAGTTCCATTAGCTTTTTCCATGTTCTATTTTGCTGCAATGTGACTCAAGGTCAGATATTTCTATGATTACTACAAACGATTATACCTTGCAAGAAATGCTCCTTTAAAAAGTGGTTAATATTTTATACATGAAACTCCTGACAGTGATGTGTGTGGACATTTATGGGATTACATAATGGCGAAATGGAGATATAAATGATGTATGACAATTCTATCCTGAGCAGTAAGTGGGAACCGCATACTCCATGCTGGAACCAGGCTTAAGATGGTATATAATTTAATGACTAACATTTTACAAATTTATATTTGATTTCTTTTTATTGTGATGCTTTGTAGATTTTTCTTGGGGGGAGGGTGTGTCAAACATACATTTGTGCATGGATGGTGCATGTGATTATGATAAACAAATGCTCTTATAGTTATACTTGCCGAGAGGGGTGAACTCAATGGAAGTCCATTTGCTTCTATGAAACACATTGCAAAAGTTAAACTATAATAACGAGATCCCAATAGTCTAACCATACCTTGTTCTTGTCAAGGAACTAAAAATGACCCTGGCCCGTATTTACTTCCCTTACCATCCCCACCAATACGATTACGCTTTGCATTACTTTTAATGCCCCATTTACGTTAGCAACATTAAAGACATGTCAGACATGCCGTTGGATTTATTGTTATTATTTTTTTATTGAACCCTGGTTAATGCTAAACTGCTTAGCAGCAATTAGACATGTGATCTCTAAGAACACAGGCAACAAGTAGCAGACTGGATGGTCTGTCCATTCCAGCAATAAGAACAGAGAAGACTGGGAGGGAGAAAGATATTGACGAGAGAATCCAACTTTTACTAACAAATGACATCAGAACTGTGTCATTGACAGAAGTGTCACCGACTAGAATAGAAAAGAGGGCAGGAGAATCTAATGGTCTGAAACAATCTGCGGGGCAATTGCGCCCATACTACACAGTAGCAATTTATTCCAGCACCTCTTTTACTGAAGATGAGCAATACAACCTTAAATAAATCAACAATTGCTTATTGCTTAATATTTGGGATTATAGAATCTTTAGTTTATCAGTACCTTATGGCCTTCCACTCTGCAGTCTATGTACAATTCCATTACAATACATTCTTTCTGGATCAATAAATTATTTCTTTTTAAAGAAAAGTAAGAAAGAAAAAAAAAAAGGATACATTACAATTGTGAAAAGGGAAAGGGGATAACCAAACATATTTGACATATATCTTAAAATAAAATGATGACTTTCTTTTTTTCTTCCAAACACCTAAATATAAATAATAAGGAACATCGTGTTATTTACACTGTTATATTGGATATATAACTCATAAAGACAATAAATGATTGTGATGGAACATCCAAGTATGTACAAGATGTATTTACAAAAATAATATATACTTAAAATGATATGTGGCCATTGCATTTCCTGCATTTCTCCGCAGCATTTCAGATTGGTTGAGCATCAGCCATCGTGGCTATTAAAAATTCAGCCGAAAACAGACTCTGCTAATGTTGCTTGTTAAAGATGAGCAATTTAGGCAGATATCAACACATCTCGCTGAATATTCAAGTAGCCACTCCATACTTTGACGTCAACCATGGGAAATTATGGGTGTAATGATACTTCAACCTTTAAAAAAAGAACTATACATTATTAGTTGTCCATTAGCCAAGAAAAGTGGCTAACATGGCTTAGTTTACAAAGAAACAGATTGGTGGCTGATAAAAATGTATATGTGCAGAGATCCTGGATACCCTGTTCTATGTATGCCATGTCCAATCTAGAACTTGAATTGGTATATTTTCCTAAGATGCCAAACTGTTTATCATGAGATGTCTGAACTGAGCTTGAGCATCAGCTACATTCATAAGAGCAATTCTTTATTCTGACTGCTGTTTCACTTGACATAACTTTCTTTTTCCAAATTAAAGATTAAATAGAAGTGAGTAGAAATACCACGCTCAACTCATTTATGGAATAACATTTGAATGCATAAAACAAAGTTGCCCTGAGAATTGAAGTTGCCTTTCAATCATATTTTTTCCTACTACATTGGATATTTCTACATAATGTTTTGTTTCATGAAATGGGAGTTGCTGAGAGAAATGGCTTGTAACCCATTCTTGCTTATAACCCATAGCTGTTCTTCACACTACTATTGAGGTTAACCCTTATCTGTCATGGATGCAGCATTGATTTATAACTGTAAATGCACTGTCCACAGCTTAATTATCTAGATGGAATGTTCTTATTTTCCAAAACCAACTCGATCACAATTCATTCAATTGTGCATTACAAAACGATGAGAAATCAAGCAATATTCATGCGCAAACTAATCTGGACACATCAATTAACAGAGTAAGATATTAAGCTAAGTGGCACAGTAGTGTTACCCATTACAACAGGGCATGCATAGTTTCATTATGGACTGAGGGTTGCATTGGCCAGCTCAAGTTACTACCCAAAGTCTGAAGGGACCCAGCATAAAATAAAAGAATTAGGACCAGAGCAAAAATTCAAGTCGATTTAATTTAAATTTAAGTTTAGCTGAATGAATTTAAATGCAGTTACATGATTACTCCCCGTTAATTTAATTGCGTTTCTTTTCTGGTAGAATTATAACTGGTTTAGAGCCATTTTTTCAATGTACGTGCAATCAGGATCAGTGCCTCTTCCTTAAAGCCATATTACATTGATTTAAACTCTTTCATTTGCCCACATTAGTTGTTTTCTCATATTTTAAAAGGCAGTATTATAATCAAAGGAACTCCCTTGCCAATGCCTATGAAGTCACCAGGATTTGAGTTCCACTCAAAGGAAATATCTAGTAGAGACTCAATGCCAGGGCAACAGACTCAAATATGAGAAGACGGCTTTCCCCCGAGTCTGCTAGCCCAGAAGTGAGACTCAGCAGGAAGGCAAGGCAATCAAAATGCATGGATTTTCTCTTCCCAGGTTCCTCTGGGGATCTCACCTTCAAATATTGCAAGGAAAGTTTTGAGAATGATGAAGTGCATCCAAAATGCAGGGAGATCAGGTTGATGCACCTATCAGTTTTGTATTGGTAAGCACAGAAAGGAGAACATGAGACAGTCCTGCATAGGTGAGTTTTAGTTTCGGAAGAATGAATGGAAAAGACAGTTAAAGGTTATAGGGATGTTAATGTAGTGGAAGTATTGTCTGCTCTGGCAGGAATAGGATGCATTCATGTATTTAAAAGAAAGGAATGTGTGCAGAAGC
This sequence comes from Mimophis mahfalensis, assembly GCA_032468015.1. Classification (NCBI taxonomy): domain Eukaryota; kingdom Metazoa; phylum Chordata; class Lepidosauria; order Squamata; genus Mimophis; species Mimophis mahfalensis. Next base: position 57,226 of record JANHFR010003134.1, on the reverse strand, counting down.
ATATTGGAAGAACATGTCTAGCCTCTGAAATGCTTTTTAATCTATACCATACGCTATAGAGTCGGAAGAGTCTTCCTGAAATCTGAAATTATTTCTTCCATTTTCTTTCATATTGGAGCCCCAATATACTTTATCAAGTACTCAAAATGAAATATGTACATATCTGTTTCACTATTTCCCCCTGAATTGCCTACACACAATAGCCTTAATGACTCTGAAACAACAGAAAACTAAAGGAGGATTACTGGAAGAAGTATGCATATTAATAGCAGAGTCCACAATCAATGTTAATGATTGGTAACATTCTGGAAAACTTTCTCTGGTCTGTCCAACTTTATGCTTAAGAAAGAATTTCCCTGCTCATTCTTCTTCCTCTCTTGGAATATTTGGCATCTTAGCCAAACAGTTCCTATAAAATAACCAAGCTTTGGAAAAAGGTTTATGGTATTTGGAAAATGCTTAGAAGTAAGAACCTCCTAGAGCAAGGGTCCCTACATTGTCAACCTGGACCTCAACTCCCAGAATTCCCCAGCCAATCATTCTGGGAATTGAAGTTCAGAAGTCTTAAAGTTGCCAAGGTTGGACACCCCTGCTTTAGGGGGTTCTTCGGCAATGCAGGAAAAAAAACAAACAGATTTTGTCAAGAGAAAGGGAATGCAATTGAAGCCTGTAAGTGAATAATAGGCAACGCACACATGAAGTTATGAATCAGAACTCAACATCAGGGTTTGCTTCAATACCCAGCTAAAGTCAATATAATGATTTGGAAACTCACAGTGAATGTATGTTACAGTATAGAAATGTGTTTTACTGGTGCATCTGAAATGTAAATATCACTTTATAGCACAATTCTAACCAGTGCTATGCAGAAGTTTACTCTACTGTATAATTATTTTCCAATACATAGGACTAGGATTGCCCCGTTAGTCTTCTGTAATCAAGTTAATATTCTCCAAATTAGGCCTTCTGTGGAGATACCAGTATTGAGCAAATTTGAGCGCTGGGCATGATTTATAAAATAATTTTTTCTCACGGATTCTCCCAAAGCTCAGCAGCATTTATGCAAACCACTTTGCTTTTCATTCACAACAGTATCAACTGGACATGATTGCCAACGCTAGTTAGGCTAGGAGAATAGGTTTGTTAGTCTTTGGCCTCTGGGCTGCTCTTTATAGTATGATATAAATCAAGGCTAATTTTATCCCAGATTCAGGCCTCCAAAATAAACTACTGGCTTGTGAATTAAGAAGCTGCAGTAATGTTGCTATTGGTGCCAAATTAAATACCAGACGTGTTTGTATGAACTAAGTCTGCCCAAATGATGCATAAAGCAGGGCAAGAGGTTGCATATTTGGGGGAGAAAATCATAGCATAGATGATTACTTTGTTCCTATCTGTAGCGTAGCACTCTGTTCCTCTCGCCTCCTGTTCGTCTCCACCAAGGAATACATTTCACTTAGACAAGCTTCTTTCACCTGCCTTGATGTTTTTGCTCTAGAAATAGAACCCTTCTAAGTGATTGGGCCAAACTGGAGTTTAAACAAATGCACTTGCTCTTATCATGTCCAAATTGTTTCTCCAACATGCCTCGAAGAAAGGCGGCTTCTATCTATTTCTGGCCGCATGCATATATATATATATATTTATATAACAAAAAAAACCCATGCATGACAGGAGCCTGAGAAGTATAAACATGCTCGTCTTACTAATACTTAGGTAAAAAACATAATAGGTCACTAGGCATACAGAACATGTTTATCTTTTTCTATCAGAGCTCATTTTACGACATTTGGATTCCATTCATATGTAAACTAGAAACTTTAAGCACACAGGAAGTGATAATCCACGGTGAAATCCTATTTTTGGTATTGATCTTCCCAATTTAAAGTGGGGAAAAAATGCTCTACCTGAAAATATTGTTTCAAAATGACTGTGATTTTAGCAGTGGGTTTTACATTTCCTCTGCTTTTGTCCACTTCCTTGATGGTCTAAAAATACTTGCTCTGTTACTACAACTTACTTAACCCAGGAGAATTCAGTAGCACGTTCTCCTATACCAGGGGTCTGCAAACTTAAACCCTCAGAGACATTTGGACCCGTTTCCCACAGAAAACACCGGGAGCCAATAACTGATCAACTGGTATGACTGGGTGGGTGTGGCCAACTCATATCACTTATTCCCACCCAGTTGCCTCCTGCTCTGGAATATGGAGCAAGTCTCCATCCCACACCATCACCCTTACCTTCTCAGGCCAGGCGAGGAGTGATGGGGAGGTGAGGGCAGGGGCCAGTCAGTGGTGGGATCAGCTGACAGGGAGCCACAGCAGAGGGTCGAAAGAACTGCATGTGGCTCCAGAGCCACAGTTTGCAGACTCCAGGTTTAAAGGTACAATTAAACATATACAGTATGTTACAGTATATTCAGTATTTGACAATGTATAAATGAAATTCTGTAACTGTCTCTTCTGTTGGGTTTCCTGGAGTTATATTGTGATTGTTTTGCTAGTAAAATAGAATTAGAATTAGAGTAGAGTAGAATAGAATACAATCTGGAAGGGAACTTGGAGATCTTCTAGTCCAGCTCCCTGCTCAAGCAGAATTTATACCATTTCAGACAAGTGACTGTCTAGTCTCTTCTTAAAAAACTAGTGATGGAACAATTTCTGAAGGCAAGCTGTTCTCCTGGGACAGGAAGTTTTTCTTTAATTCCAGGTTGCTTTTCTCTTTGATTAGTTTCCAACCATTGTTTCTTGTAGAAGAACTTTCTCTGAAAGGAGAACTAGAACTGATGTCCAGTTTTTGTATTTGGCTATGTCAGTTAATTGCCAGTAAGACTTGTTCTAGTTCCCTGAATCCAGTGCTGGCTTTAGAAAGTTAATTGGCAGAGATGGCCACGACCTTTTTGCCTGGCCATTCCAGCTGAGTTCTTTTTATGGGAAAATAATTGGTCATATTTATTAATTATACTTTATTTGGATTGCTGAATATACGGCAGTCCTTGAAAAGTGTTCATAAAGTACAGTGCAGAATAGAAAATGCAGCCAATTTGTAAACAATTCCAAATTTGGGAACTAGTGAATTTGGTTCACTACTTTTCTCTTTGTTTTCTTGCACTAGTCAAGGGGCTAATTCTGCTCTGCAAAACCTAAATCTATAAAGCAGGAACTCAGAAGGTCAGAAGGGAATTTGGAGATCATTTAATCCACCCTCCTGCCCAATGCAGGGATCAATTTCTATAACACTGTCTATAACACTACAGAAATATCTGAGTGTTTCACCTGAGATATCTGAAGGTCCGTCTTCTCCCACATTTTCCCTAATTATTAAGACTTTGCCTATACATTTTTTTTCTTTCATAAATCAGGAAACATAGCAAAACAGATTAGTTCACATATTATACTAAACCAGGATTTTACAAAAATTAACAAGCCATATGGCCAGATTCCCCCAAAGACCTGAATGATAATGCCACTGGCTCACACATTCATCTTAAAACAATCAAAATTAACTGCTTTCAAGGATCTGAAACTGACAAAATTCATGTTTGGGAAAACTTGGAGAAATCTCAGCTGAAACAATTTGTGTAGCACTCAGATATTTCTGTAGTCATATACATATGCATGCATATGATACATAATCATTTAGATTTTCTCTTCCAGCAACTATTTAATTTAAACTGATGTGTTATTTTTTTTTTTTACTGCATATGGCTTGTGCTTTCTTGAGTTTGCAGTTAAAAGCATTGCCCATGTTCAGAATGAGTAATTGCATATGAGGCCCTGACAGCCATAGGGGAAAACATCTCAAGGTCACTGTTGCTAATTTTTTTATTTTTATTTTTTATTTTTGCTTCAAGACAACACAATGATATGATGCATTCCCAGTTTTGCCAGTCAAATAAATTGCTGTGGGGTTCAGCATCATTAAAGCACAAACACAGCCAAGCCAAGCCAAGCCAAGTCCTATTGTTTACTCATTAAACTGAGCACTCAATAAAGAAATCAATTGGATATTTTTTTTTGAATGAACACCACAATGCAGAGATATGCAACTATTTTTTAATAAGTCATAAGTATGTGCCAATTTTTGGTAAACAGCTTCCATACTGGTTACATAAAAATACCTTGCCTCTTATCCATTCACAACATATAAATATGGTTTTTATTTCAAAATATGCTTTCCCATAACTTATTCATTCATTTATTCAATATATACAGCTGCCCACCTACTATGTGACTGTAGGCAGTCCACACCCAGCTAAAAGCATTAATCAAAAAATGCAACAACTATTAAAACATATCCCATCAGCGGTAGCTGATGCATCCATAGCAATTTTACTCTTAGAACAGGCTTACCCAATCTCATTCAATGGCTGGGGAAAGAGTCTGGTCTTCTACACCTTATGAAAAACAGGTAAGATCAGAGATATCTGGATCTCAGGCCTTTGTTACCTCCCTACTGGATCATGTAGCTGCCTTTCAAGAGCATTTGCAAACCACAGATCAAGCAGTAGGCAACGGGTGTATTATAGTCAGAGGTGGTATTCAGCCAGTTCCAACAGGTTCAAGAAAACCGGTAACGATAATTTTGAGAACAGGCAAATACCACCTCTGATTGCCCGACACTGGCAAATACCACCTCTGATTGGCTGACAGCATAGCCACACTCACTAAGCCACACCCACAAAACCAGTAGTAAAAAAAACTGAATCCCACCAATGATTATAGTACGTCCATACCATAACACTGTTGCATGAACTGCACTGGCTCACAATTCTCTTGGTTTCCTTGTTTGTTTTTTAATCCTAGGTTTAATTGTTGTGAGAATTGCCCAGAGTTGCATGTTACAAAATGGGCAGTTATATAATTCTTAAATTAATAGGGTCTTTTGGAGTCAGAACTTCCCTATCTTTTGGGGGAGAAATAACAACAGCGACATATTTTTCGGATTATTTTCACTGAAGACGGTGGAGATACTAGGAAGCTGGCTACGACCAAGTATATTTGATTTACTGTACATATTTATATTTAGTCAGGATTGCCTATTATTTAACATGAGATTTGAAATGGACAATTGATCTCTCCCAGCATTCACAGAGATTGTATATCACGGTATTGTTCACGGCAAGAAATATGACCTTAGGAAATACTTACCATGTCCAAAATCCAACTGGACATATTATGCTGTAGCTGCTTAAAGTAGCCAGGTAGAACCCACAGTTGGCAAAATGCTTGCCACTAAGAAGTACATCCACATTTTCAAACAGTACGCAATCACTAGAATGCCAGATAACTTCACTCTGGTTGACTCCATTTATTCTACTTATACCAGAATAAACGAATGCAAATGATTTTGTGAGGAAAATGTCTTGCAAATGTACCTCAGCTACTTAAACTGAGATAATTTTTTCTGTGTTTCCCAATAGGCTATGAGTCACTTTAAACAGTAAAAACAGCATTTTAGCGGTATTAAATACATTAATTGGTATGCTTATGAAAATTATTTTGCACACATTTCAAGAAATTACCAGTCCACTGTTTCCCCTCTTTTTCTTATATTATGGCAAGACAATAAGAAGTATGCAATATTTGCTATGTATTGTCTACAAAATAGTAAAAAATTTTTACTGATGGTGGAAGACAATGACCTTATATTGAAAAAAATTATAGACATTAAAAAAAGCATTGAAGCTTTCTCAAAAAAAATTCTCTAATTGCTTTTCATAATTGATTTGACTTGATGATGTGTCAACGAGTTAATGTTGCTACTTGGTGATGACATAGATACTGTAGATCCTCAGGATTATCTGACCCTAACCTGGTCCTTCAGGTCTGCCTATAATGCAGACTTCCGCACTCAATAATTCACCATGAAGCAGGTTCTTTCCTTCCATTTTTCCCAGCATCAAGACTTCTCAAGAGACCTAGATCTTCACGTATGTATCCAAAATATGCTAGCTTGATCTTGGTCAATTTGTGCCCCAAATAAGAACCTTGGATTGATTTGTTCTAAGAACTTTTCATAACTAAAATAAATAAATATTTCATGCATTCTTTGTCTTCATTTAAGTATGGATTCTTTGTCTTCATTTAAAATAAATTCTAAGTTATGAAAATATTTTCAGTTCCTGCTTTCTCTATCCTAAATAGAAAGTAAAAGGGGAGAGAATAACTGAAGACTTTTAGTGATGTCTTAGATGTATTTATAATTTGCTGCCTGTAAAACATGGAGATAAAATTGATTTTTTAAAAAAACAAACCTTATCTCCAGGATTAATAATTGAGTTTAATTTATGAGATGTAGGAAAGACAATCTCTTAGTGTAACACAGACATCTGTATTAAGTGTCCTGAGCTGCAACAGGTCCCAGAGAAATGATCTGATCTTATTTTGTAGTATTTGCAAATATGCCAATTATGAGTGAAATTAGAGGAATAGGAAAATTAGCCCAAATATTTTTTTTAAGGAAAATGAAACTGATTTTTAAAAACCCATTACAAATATAACTCTGACAAAACTCACTTTATGTGCAATTTAAACTCAGAGTTCAAGGTTTGCTTTCTGAATAAAAGAATGACAGAGTTGGAAGGGATCTGCAGATCTTCTAATCCTGTTCAAGCAGGAGAATCTATTGCAGCATTTCTCAACCTTGGCAGTTTGAAGATGTGTGGATTTCAACTCCCAGAAGCGTTGCTGGGTGGGGAATTCTGGGAATTGAAGTCCACGCATCTTCAAACTGCCAGGGTTGAGAAACACTGATACTTATAACATTTACTGTCGACCGGGACGCCCTTCGCAGAGTCACTCACGTGCTGGTGACCTCTCGGCTTGATTACTGCAACACACTCTACCTTGGGCTGCCCTTGGGGACCACGCGGAGGCTTCAAC
>JANHFR010003134.1:10368-21936 GCA_032468015.1 Mimophis mahfalensis | reverse complement strand
AACCACCCTCACCCCCGTTGGGATCGCACAAAAATGAGCTTCGTGTAGGCCAGGCTTGCTGCTGCTCTTCCTTATTGACAGTCAGCTGGGTGTTGGGGCTCTTGAAAATGGGATAGGAGGGGCAGGACGGAGGCAAGGAGGAGGCACAGGACCAATTTTTCAGGTAAATCTCCACTTTTCCAACATTCCAGGGGGCCGGCAGCACTGACCGAAGTATAAGCCGAGGGTGACTTTTTCAACTCATTTTTGGGGCTGAAAAACTCGGCTTATACTCGAGTATATACGATAATTGCAGAATCATGGCTTAAAACTATAATTAGACATATCTGTAATTTATAAACCAGTTTATATTTCTGATGGAAATATTTACTGCCTATGCAATTCTAGAATCATGTAAGAATTGCATCTATTACCACTTCTCCATTTCCCACTACCATGTTTTCTACTTAAATCAGACTATTACTCTAGAGACACCCTGCAGTTCTGAAGTAAATGCATTAATTTGAAAAGAAATGCAATACGTCTGCTTGAGATCCTGCAGACAAAGTTTATTACTGCCACAAAGGCTAATGGAATGTTTTAAATTGAATTACAAGGATGACTGTAGAAGAGTTAAGCTTAAAGCTATCTATAATTGCTGGGACCATCTTTGCCCTTTTTTCTCTGAACAAATGTGAGATCAAAAGTACTGGTAATCTACCTGCAATGCAAAAAAATAATTTAAAAAAATTGTTGAAATAAATTGTGGGCCAGTCTGAACCATGGACAAACAGGCTGAACATTCATTCTTTTGGCGAATCTCTAAAAAATAATTTTAAAAGTTAGGAAAATATTGGTAATGAAAAGCAATAACAAAGACAATGAAGTTGCAGAAATGCTTTGATGAAAAAATGGAGAAAAAACATTCTTGGATGAATAAAACAGTCTTCATGTGGTGTTGAAAATGCTACAAGAAGGCACCACATCAAGGGGAAACTTGTATCTATGTATGTGTATATATATTCACACACACACACAAACACACACACACACACTGCTAGGATGTTACTATGAAGGTCCTATCTTGAGTGGCCATCCTTATAATTTTAGTTGCTAAGAATGCACAGAAATTTAACTTTGAATACAATTGCACAGATGTGTAGAATACGTGAAAGAACATGATTTTTCTGATTTACAATTGTCTAAAAGAGATGGTCTGTAATTTAGTCCAGACATGAGTGAATTTATTATTAAAAAATAAACCTGTTCTATCTGTTTCAAAGAAGGTAGCTGCCTACCTACTTCTTAAGAATCCAACCATTTCTAGATTCAACAATTCTGGATAATTTTTATTAAGTCTTCAGTGTCCCCCTTTTGGGAAAAGTTGTGTAGAAAGTAATTGGACTGCAGCAAACTGAATTAAACATGAATTCTATATCCCATCACAATCTCCAATAAAACCATGGAATTAAATCCATATGTCAATAAATTTAAGCATCTCCATGTTATCTGCTTGGCAGAAAATTAGATTTTAATATTCCCCAGATTGTCATCAGCTTTTCCCAGTTTACCCTGAACTGCAGTTAACATATTTTAATACTCTATTTAAATACCTTAAAAAGAAGACATTGTCTGATTCCAAAGCTTAGGAGCCAAATCCTGGACAGGTCTTAGCTATGAAAGGGCTGAGATGATAGCATAAAATTGAAAGTACCTTTGAGACTGCATGAGTTTCAGAAGCCACAAATATACAGGAAAAAAGAGGGGGAAAAGTAAGTGAGAGCTCTGCAAACTAAAACTACAAAGGCTCTTGTTCTTCCAAGGAGCCAAGAGAAGCCTTTTGTTTGCTCTGATGTTCTGGGTATGGATAATCCTCATTTTACAACCACAACTGAGCCCCAAATTTATGCTGCCAAGTGAAATGTTTGTCTGGTGAATTTTGCCTCATTTTACAACCTGTCTTGCCACAGTTGTTAAGTGAATCACTGCAGTTGTTAAGTTAGTCACGTGGTTGCTAAGTGAATCTGGCTTTCCCATTAACTTCGCTGGTTTGGTTGCCAGAAAATGTGGCAACCTGACCCTGGGACACTGCAACCATCGTAAATATGAACCAGTTGTCAAGCATCCAAATGTAAATCACTTGACTATGGGGATGCTGCCCAACAGTCGCCAAGTGTGAAAAATGATCATAACTCACGTTTTTCAGTGCTGTTGTAACTCCAAGTGGTCACTAAATGAACTATGGTAAATTGAGGACTATCTGTACAGAGAGATCTTTATTTTAGTTAAGGCTCTACCAATCTGGAGGAGAATGGATGATCTAATAAATAGCCCGGGTCTTATGTACAAAGTGGCTTTGAGATACTCTGCACTTTAAAAATGAAGAGGGACATTTCTTTATTAATTCTTCTGCAATACTTTATTAATTCTTTTGCAGGAAAGCAACTGATGGCAAGTATTCTACATCTGTACAATACTAGGCTGAATATGCTAGACTGAAATTAGAATTCACTGGATTATGGTGTTGGTTTTTCAGAGTCAAATGTTTTGCAATAATTACTGTATTTTTTGGACCATAAGATGCACCCAGTTTTTAGAGCAGGAAAACAAGAAAAAAATATTCTGAACCAAATAGTACCGGTATACTAAAATATTTAGCTCCATCGTTCTGAGAGAGCCGGCTTGGCTTGCCCCTGCTCGTGCATGCACTGGATAGCATTCGGACCATAAGACGCACCCTCATTTCCCCCCCACTTTTTTGGGGAAAAAAGTGAGTCATGGTCCAAAATTTGTACTTATTTGAACTTGTACCAGCTTTATGTCAGTTCCAAATTATGACGTCTTCTACTATTAGTAAAAAAAGGACTTTGCTTGGAAAAAGACCACAGAAATTCATACCAGGTATTATACACGTCTGCAAAATTAATGTCTCTTTTATCGAAATGTATATTAATGCATCATTGTGGTGCATGAAACAGTATACTAATCTGATGTAATATTTACTCTGCTAAATATATAAAAGTGGTATCAATAAACATTACATCAGCAAAGAATGATAAAATTAAGGGCCATAGTTTCATACTAGATAGATACCAAGTAAGCACAATTGTATTTGGCTTTTCATCTCACATAACAATTCAACCAATCTGTTCGAAGGCACAACTGAAATATTTTTTTCCTAGAAAAGAAAACTTTTAGGGAAACAAAACTTCACAATAAATCAGATTTAGATTCTTGTTCTTAGTAGTAGCAAAAATAAATAAAGTACAACAAAATGCAAGGTTTCAAATTTTTCTTTCTATCCTTCCTCTTCTCCAATGTGTGTACATGTTATCTAATAAAAATATTTACTGTCGTAAATTATTGCTTTTTAAATAATTTAAACACACAAAGTAAAACTGAAATAATTCTGTTCTAGATATATTTTGCTCTAAATCTAGAATTATTCAGCTTATTTAGATACAACTGACCTGTTTTCTCCTAGAGATGAGGAAACATTTACTATATATTCAATTCCTTGTTTTTCAAAGGCCTAGTATGGATTTAATAATCTCTTCTGAAAAATCTTTTATATTTACTTATAAAATTAAGCTTTTTCTTCTTCTTTTTTAAAAAATATACTCTGACAATATATACTTGTGTGATTTGGGGCTTCATACTATTACCTTCAAGGCCATCTTCTAGGAGAGACCTATGTCCAAGAATGAAACCAGTCAAGTAGTACCTTCTATTGGTCAGTAACAGATATAATAACTTAGCCTCCTATTTGAAATCTTCGAGACTGGTTGCTTCTTCGGCTGCTTTGAATCTGACTGACTGAAGTATATCTGCTTTACATTTCAACAGAGTTTCTGCTGAGACCGGGTGTAACTTCAAGCAGCTAGAATGTCAAGCGCACAAGTGACAAGTCTAATGACACTGATGAAGGGAAAATAAAGTATCAGCTTCAGTCCTTGTAGGTCGTGAACAAGACTCTTTTGCTGAATTATAAATAGATGAGGATGTCTTCTTTAGTAAAAAAAAAATGACAGGACGAAGAGCTCACTCTATCACAGGTTTTTGTGAATAAATACAGCTGTCAGCAGAGGCATAATTGTAATGCACTCCACTGAAGTGAGATAGTAATTTATGATGATCCAAAATGCTGGAATCAATTAGAGAACATTTAAATTACGATACCCTATATATAAGATTTATATTTCCGGCTATTTTTAGACAGCGTCAATTTAAATTATTCATTTTCTTTAGTAGGGTAGATTTTTACAATACTTTGATAAAATCCATATAAAAATACACTTATGCATTAATTGTGGTTCTTACTCTCTGCAATTTCCAAAAAGAAAAAAAAAATAGGGCAACCTGATTAGTTGCTAGAATTTATTCTCTCCCTTCAACCACATAGCATGTACCTCTATGACAACTGTTTCTGCAGAATGTGGGGATTTTTAGTGTTGTCAGTAGACTTCTATGCACAAAATTATGCTAATGATTCAGTGGGGCTATGGATCTCATTGCGTTCTAATAAAAGGATTCTGAATGCACTTATGATTACAGGTAGGCCTTGATTTATGGCCACAAGTAAGCCCAGATTTTCTGTTGCTAAGTGAGGCATTTGTTAAGTGAGTTTTGCCCCATTTTATGACCTTTCCTGCCACAGTTGTTAAGTGTATCATTGCTGTTCTTAAGTTAGTAACACAGTTGTTAAGTGAATCTGGTTTCCCCATTGACTTTCTTTATCGCAACAGGTGATCATATGCCCTCGGGACACTGCAACCATCATAAATATGAGTCAGTTGCCAAGCATCTGAATTTTAAGTTGGCCATGAAGATGCTACAACCATTGTAAGTGTGAAAAATGGCCATGTCACTTTTTTCAGAGCCAGTGTAACTTTGAACAGTTACTAAGCAAACGGCAGTAAGTTGAAGACTACTTATAGAACCCAAAGATAGAGACTTCATGAAAAAGTGAAAACTTTTGTTGAAACAATTCAGTGTGCTTTATTGTACAACATGATTCAAGAAGTCTGGACTAATCTTCTTTAGAATCTAAGTTGAAACATAATTTTTTTAAAAAATGTTCCAGTTCAATACGTTTGCTCTATGACAAAGTAGCCCACTTGGCAAGAAGCACTATTGAAACTTGGCTCTGTGTAACATCTAACCTTGCACTAGAAGCCAAAGAGAACCCTATTATGATCAAGAAGTAGGAAAGTCAGAAAGACTTCACTGCTAAGGAGGGGAGGAAGAGGGAGATTGGTCGTGCGGTTGTTTTTAAAAGAAATTATGGCAATATTTGATACCAAGTCTACAATTTAGCCTTTGCGAGAGCATGGAGGCATGGAAAGCCTTCCCCAAAATGGCATGTATCACTTCATTTATATATACTTTGGAATAATGAATATTCACATTGTGGCTAGTAAAGCAGAAATTAGTCACACCAACTTCTGGTTTACTAGCCACAAGTCATGGTTAGCCAGGCACACCACGATCATAATTTGCAAAAGAAGCTTACTTATTCATAAACTACACATTTTAAAAGCCCGCAATGCAGCTGTAGCTATTACCACTTATTTTAGTTTTGACATACATGTTCTTTGCCACGTTGTAAAATACTTTCAGAGAAGCAATGTATGAAATAAATGCAAATGATAGAAATCATCGTGGTATATTAAAAATAAAGTATTATCGCCTTAAAATGCAGTGATAAACTTTTTTCTCTGAAGCAAGATCATTGTACAATTCTATATACCAAGCCAAACCTGATTTTCTTTTTTAAAAATGTAGAATTGAAACGGTTCAAAAGGAATATTTGACAATGTATATTTTCACAGATAAACATTAGTTTGGAACGGATGCCATAGAATTTAATCCCTATGTAGCAATTAAATTTATCCTATTCACTTACACTAGCATCCTGAGCTTAATTACTTCCGCAGCCCCATCTTTCTATAATGTCAAAACTCCATTGCTCAAATGCCAGCTAAAGGCTATGGGTTGTAACACCGCACTAACGCAGATGTGATTATATGTCAATTTTGGAAGCCTGTGAGCTGGCACCAATTAGGCTGAAAGGCATTCTTATCTTTGTCTTACAAATATTACCTTTCCACAGTGTAGTTCAATTTTCAGAAAATATAAAATCAATAGAAAAAGAGATGAGTTTGAACAAACACGCTAAAATAGGCAATCCAGGAAAACAACTCCCTGGGTGCCTTTAGAAATCTCTCAGAAAAAGAAGTAACAAATAGACTTAGGCACACATTCAACCTGTTCATATGAGCAAATTTAACATTCTTTCATTGCTATTGTTGCTACAGAGTAAGGAACAGTGAAAGAAAAGTAGAAATCTTTCCCATCTCTACACCATCAGGGAGGGTTTTCCCTGGAAAACACAGTATTTAAGGGGTGCAGTGGCTCAGTGGCTAAGACACTGAGCTTGTCCATCAGAAAGGTCAGCAGTTTGGCGGTTCGAATCCCGAGCACTGTGTAACCGAGTGAGCTGCCGTTACTTGTCCCAGCTTCTGCCAACCTAGCAGTTCGAAAGCATGTAAAAATGCAAGTAGAAAAATAGGGACCACCTTTGGTGGGAAGGTAACAGTGTTCTGTGCACCTTCGATGTTTAGTCATGCCAGCCACATGACCACAGAGATGTCTTCAGACAGCGCTGGCTCTTCGGCTTTGAAACAGACATGAGCACCGCCCCCTAGAGTCAGGAACGACTAGCAAGTATGTGCGAGGGGAACCTTCACCTTCACCTTCATTATTAGCATTTTAAAAAACACACACACAAACTACCACATTAGTCTTTAGAGTATAATGCTGACATCTGCTTTTTCTTGAATCAAAAAAGTCAAATATGTTCAGTAGCATGAAGAAGAGATGAGAGGGATGTAATTCACACAAAACAAGAATTACGGATCATGTCATTCTGGTCATAATTCATCATGTGACTGGATTTAAAGCTGCAACCATTTTTAATTATACAGATGCCACTCAAACACTGGTCATTGAGTAAATCCATTTTTCTCAATGGTGGGGCTTTTTTTGCTGGAAACTGGAAGGCAACAAAGTTACAGATCATGATCTATGAATGTGAGATATTGCAAATGACCATAAAAGTAAAGTCAGTTGCCAAGTGGCCAAAATGCGATCATGTGATTGCAGGATATGTGTAAACTTTGAAAACAGGTCATAATTAGCTCTGGGGGAGTCCTTCATAACTTTGAACAATCATTAAGTGATCAGGCGTAAGTCAAGGAGTACCTGTCAGGAATGTATCCAAGAAATTACAAACTAGAATTTATTGAACAGTAAGAAAATGTTTCAGAAAAGTCATTTTTTTTAAAAAAAGTCATAATTCACTCTTCCAGCCCTTATACTTCTAGAACTTTTATGTATCTTATTTACTAAGTCTAAGAAAGGATTCAGCAATGTAAAACAGAGCAGAAAGCAAAGCAGTCAATGAATAGGACAACAAAATTTCTATCCATGAATTGTACATGCATCCCTTCGCTTGGGAAAAAAAAAGCAACTGAAATATTACAAGTAGTCCTTGACTTACGACCAGGGCTGTCAAGTGTCCCGAACTGGATGGGAAAATACCATATTTTTATTTATTTCCTGCTGTCCCGTTTTTGCTTTAAATTACCCAGAAATCCAAATCCTCTCTGCTTCCATGGAGGCTGTCTGCTCTGCTTCCTGCCTCTGTATCATAGAGAGATACAGAGAGACAGGAAGCAGTTTGAACTCTCAGGAAGGGGAGCGAACGGGGGGGGGGGATTTCCCCCCTTTCCTTTCAGCGCGCTCTGTTGCAGCAGGATTGCCGAAGTCCAGGTGATCGGAGTGCGCTGGGAGGAAATAGCTCCCGTGTGCTCCAATCACCTGGGCTTTGGCAATCCTGCCACGCATGCGCGTGGGGTGGTGGGCACGCACGTGCGGGGGTGGGGCATGTGCATGCAGGGCATGTGCACGTTGGGGGTGGCATGCCTTTCCCAGATTTTAACACTTGCAACTTGATAGGTATGCTTACGATCATACTTGAGCCCAAAATTTCTGTTGCTAAGTAAGATTTGTTAAGTGAATTTTGACCCATTTTACGACCTTTCTTGCCACAGTTGTTAAGTGAATAATTGCAATTAGTTACCTGGTTGTTAAGTGATTCTGGCTTCCCCATCGACTTTGCTTGTCAGAAGGTCGCAAAAGGGGATCACATGACCATGGGACTCAGCAACGGTCATAAATATGAACCAGTTGCCAAACATCTGAATTTTGATCACATGCTGGAAAGGATGTAACAGTGAGAAACGGTCCTAGGTCACTTTTTTCAGAGCCGTTATAACTGTGAATGGTCACAAAACTAACTGTTATGAGTTGAGGACTACCTGAATTAACTTTGCAAGTGTTTCAAAACAAACATTTAAAAATAACTTTTCAAAACATAAAGGGAAATGGTGACTTGACAGCTTCATCTCACCTCACGCCATCTTTGTTTATACCCTGAAGGGAAAATATATTGCAGAGGCAGGCATCAGAGGTTACAAATTCTGACATAAGGTTCCTTTAAGTTACTTTACAGATCTTATTTTCTGCAGAGACAGTTTGCCCACAGCAAACTTTAAGATGTAAAACAATCTTTCCTTTAAAAAGAAAAATACAACCTTAGCACTTTCCTCCTAGCTTCATCACCTCAGCCAAATGACATTACTATCTATTTTCCTTTTTTTAAAATTTTTTTTTACAGAGCTCTATTTCCTAAAGTTCATTTACCAAGAAATGTCACTGGTAAATTTAAGTTATTCATCAGTAGAATCATTCATATTACATGGTA
Source organism: Mimophis mahfalensis (assembly GCA_032468015.1). Classification (NCBI taxonomy): domain Eukaryota; kingdom Metazoa; phylum Chordata; class Lepidosauria; order Squamata; genus Mimophis; species Mimophis mahfalensis. The sequence continues at coordinate 13,130 of JANHFR010003134.1, read as the reverse complement.
GGCTTTCACATCCTGAGGGCCTTCAAAGGCACGATACAATTTCTATCAGTTCAAGACAACATGACTGTCCAACTTTTGACTATGTGTTTCTGTTGGTGTGTTCTGACTCTGCAAAGGATGTTTTGAAGATCTTTCTTTCCCTCATCTAATCCATGGGCAACCAAACATTAAAAGAGATCAATCTCCGCTCATCGTAGTGTATCAGCCATTGCTTCTAGCAAGGAAGAATTATAGTTGCATCAAGGCCTCTCTAGTTATTTGTTGGAGGGATTCTAGTGTGGCTCCTAAACAAGACTACTGAATTCCATTGTGTTCCCAAATTTTGTTCTGTGTCAGTGGTGTGGTTGGTCTACTTATTATTTCAATTATTGCAAGGGCAATTAGAGTCACAATCAGAAAGAATCTCATTACATAAATTTCAATTTATTCCTTTTAAAATGGAAGCCTTAGATGTACAAGCCTAACTATGCTAGGGATATATAGATTTATTCAAGTACGTATACAACCTACCTTATAGTATGTAAACTTAAATGCAATTAAATAATTAATGAGATTTGCTGTAATATAGGCTTTACTGCAGTTAGAAGAACGTAATGGAATTTAATTCTACTGTGGATAACCAGATGCCAATAGAATGAATGATGTACCTGATCCATAAATGCCACCCAGTCTTGTAATGCTTCATACAGAATGATTAGTATATACAATGTGAAATTAAATGATGCCTTGGTTGTAGAAAACATCATCATCCCAACTTCCGAACTGCTATTTTGTTCATTTGTTCTCCCTTATTTCTTTATCTTTTATTTATGTTTATTCTATTTATTTATATATCCCATCTGATTCAACCGTTTTCCCATTTGGACTCTTTCTGGAAATCACTATCTAACTGATACAGGACGAACAACAGGCTTCTTGGTCAAAGAGGATGAAGCCTGTCTCCATTTCTGTGAGTCTATAAGAACCAGTCATTCTACCAAACCCCTTTCCTGCAATATGTGCTGAACCTGGGAATGTAGCCACTGAGTGCAACTCACATGGAAGGACTTGTGTGAATTCTCTAATAGACTAATAGTACATTTTCCACATAAAGAGTTAAAACTCTACTGAGCCTCTCTCGTCTATTTCTATTAGTAGTTTCAATAAAGCAAAGAAAATGGCTTGAATATGAATGAGCATCCTAGTCAGTACAGTGGAACCTCGGATTGTGATCACTTTGGTTCACAACCAATTCGGGTTCCGAACGAAAAAGCCAGCTGGGTTCTGACTTGGTTCCCGATGCAGAACTCGGCTTGCAAACAAAAAATGGCACAGAAAGCTTCCTTTCCACGCCGTTTTCGCTTCTGCTCATGCGTGGTGTTGCTTTGGGTTGCGACCAATTTGGGTCACGACCACAATCCCGGAATGGACTGCAGTCGCAAACTGAGGTTCGAGTGTATATAGTTTACATTTTTATTACTAATCCAGTGCAATAAGAGCAATTTTTAGCTTTGCATGGAATGAAACCTATCAGGGGAACAGCTAGGCGACAATAGACTTTTAATTTCTGAGACAGAAGTTTTGAAATGGTGAAGCATTCAAACTAATGATTTAGAGCTGCAATCCATGGTGGGTTTTAGCAGATAGAAACTTATACAGGTAAAGACTTATTTTTATTCTTTTAAATTAAAACTGACTAAATGCTTTTTTTAAGTTAAAATGCCATGTGAAATATTTCATTTTTCAGGAAAGCTAGAACAAGATAAAAAAAAAAGCAAGATAATGTAATATTATTTATTTCGCATGTGAGTGCTCGATGACTTTTTCAAGGTCATCAAGCACTTTACTTAATTATATTTTATTGATTTCTTGGTATTTCAATTCTGACTTGGCTTCTTGTTCAAAAAAAGGATAGTCTAAACTATTGTGAATTGTGCTTCTGAAGATACAAATTAATATTATTGTTTAAATTTAGTTGAAGTTAATTCCTTTCAACAATAGGGAAATATTCATTATTTCAACTACAATCCAAATCCATGTAGTCCCAATATCAGTACATTACATTTCCAAACAGTTTGGCAATAGGAAAATAGAGAAACAAAAATAATATTTTAAAATAAAATATTTTTATAAATTTGAAAAAAAATGTATACAGTTCCACAATAAATCTGAGTTTTATTTTGCTTCCAGGAAAAACTAATCTTAAGAATCCTGGATCTTTCTAGACAGTAGGCAAATATATTTCACCTGACCTATTCGTTCTTCAGTTTAGGATTTAAACTTCGACCATCATGAAACAATGTAATCATAACCCTGTGGCAAATAAATATAACTAAATAAATATAACTGCCATCCAGTGGTTACATTGCTGGATTAGAATTTGGGAGACCATGAGTTCTAGTCCTCCCTTAGACAGAGAAGTTACTCTCACTAAGCCTAACTTACTTCATAGGGTGAAATATGGTTGTTTGGGGGAAAATAAGGAGCTTTTTTATGCTGCCTCGAATTGTACAACATAAGATTGGGTTATAAATTAGTAAATAAAAATAAATCAATACACTGCTAATTTGAACAACTTAAAGCTTGAAGAAATCATTATATTTTAAAAACTCTGGCCCTAGAACAAAAAGTTAGCATTATGTTTTTTAACTGTAACTATATCAGAGGTGGTATTCAGCCAGTTCCGGCAGGTTCTGGAGAACTGGCAGCGATAATTTTGAGAACCGGCAAATACCACCTCTGATTGGCCGACACCAGCAAATACCACCTCTGATTGGCCAACA
>JANHFR010003134.1:0-10268 GCA_032468015.1 Mimophis mahfalensis | reverse complement strand
GATAAAGTAAATACCCCTCCCTCAATCCAGACCAGCTAATGAAAAGAGCCAGGTCTTCAGCTCCTTTTGGAATGAGCGGAGGTCGGGGGCCATCCATAGGTCCAGTGGCAGTTGGTTCTACCAAGTGGGAGCTCCTACAGAGAAAGCTCTCCTCCTAGGTGTTGCCTGGCGGCATTCCAAAACTGGTGGTATTCGGAGGAGGTTCTCCTATGTGCACGGATCGGGTGGTGGGAAGCTGGTAGCAGGTGTCCCCTTAAATATTCCGGATAAAAGCTATCCTTAAAATTGAATGGTAACAACCATTTGTTTCATCTGATGTTTTCCTGTTTCAGGAGTCTGCTCATTCTACATCTTCCTTTAATTTTATATTATGCATAATTTGCTAAATTGTTAAGATACACATTAAGTATTCTTTTACAACCCATCTGTTCTAAATTACTCCAGAGAGAAAGAATAAAACTTCTAGCTGACCTAAAATCATACAAACTTTAATTTTTATTTTAAAAATCCCTTTGATCCAACTATTTAAAGAAAAATAAAAGCAAGACAAAGATGAAAGCCTGTTAAAATTATTCTTGATCATGTGATTTGCACTCTTAATTTTTAAAGAAATGGATTGGAGCTGATGTTTGTATGCCTGGCTGGTAATGGGAGACAAGTGATGGCCTCTGCTATGTTTTAATCCTCTAGTTTGTCTGGGGCATCCATCTTCTTTAGAGAGAGGACAGTTATAGGACAAGGAAATTATATATATTCTGTAGCAAATATGTCATTAATATGACAATTTTCAAGCAATCAACCTCATGTTGTGAGCCATAAGGGAATATACTAAGTGAAGGAAGGCCCTCCAATTTCCTCTTGCTAGTATTGATTTTTTAAATTTTCCATCTTCTTCTTCCTGATTTACACTTTGGGGAAAGAAAAGATTTCACTCCCCTTATCTATTCTACAGAATTTACTTGTAGATGATTATGCTTGTCATTACCAAGTACAAACAGCAAGTGAGAAAGTTACTCACCAAATCTAAATGTACCTTTAAAACACATTCCAAACTATTTCAATACTATCCTTCCTTCTCAGCTTTATTTAGAGTAAACCTGAATCTGATCAAAATTTGTGTTTGCACTTAAATTTCATATCCTCCCAACCTTTTCTCTGCAAAATCACTCCTCTACTAATGAGGTCTCCCCCCTTCTCTTTTTAACTCCAACATCTAGTGGGAGGATTTTGTAAAGTAAATGATTTAGGAGGGAGGGAATTAAGCCTCCTCCACGTGTAAATGATAATCTCCATTGCCATCACCTGCCAACATTTTCACTCCTGGATTCTTTAATGGATATTAATGTGTGGCTTAATTCTTAATCTCTGTTGTGCATTGCTTAATATTTGGCACATGTTGTTGCAGTAGGAATATATAATCATTTCTTGCTCATTCTGTTGTGCAGAGGATGACAAGACAGATGCAGGAAAGCAGAAAGTAGTCCAGGTTCTACTGTTCTTCGAAGGAACATTTCCTTATTTGTTTCATCACATAATCACCAGTGATATAATATTCCACAGAAGAAAACATAGGAGATTCTTGCAATCATGTTAATTACTAATCAAAGCTTTAGTTGTTTAACTCATTAGAAAGGGTTCTTTACAACTACTCTAATTTAATTATTCATTTTCTTTACTGTCTTGAGCATGCTAGATCCCTTCATCATTGTTACTTTCCAGGCCAGGAGAAGTTAATTTTTAATGATTGCTTAATGACTATGAAGCTTAGAGCAGGGCGGAAATGTCTGTCTTAACAAGCCAGAGTCTTACAGACAAATGAAAAAGGCAAAAGACTTGTCAGTCATGTTCAATATGAATCTAATTTTAATATAGAGGTATTGTGGACAAAATATGGTTTGCCAGTATCTTTTTCCAAAATGGTTCTTCATCTGCTCAATTTAGTCTACAGATCCAGTATTCTCTAAGGCTCTCTTGTTCAAATACAAACAGGATCCATCCCTGCTCCCCTCAGTTACTTTTCTGGTTTCCAAGTCAGGACTGGAACAACCTGGTTAAAAACCAATAGGTAAAATCATTGTAAAACTATCCATATTTCCTAATGATTAAAAACTATTTCTTCCCCATACCGGCTATCCAGGTACCGCCATACTTAATTGTAAATTACATTTATTCATTATAAGGATTATTCTTTGGTCTTATGTGCTCATCCTGCAAAAGTCACTGATTTGATGGGTGCAGGGGTTTAGGCTCGGATTTTTAGTTATGCAAGGAAAACCCAGGATTTTCAGGTTTGGATTTTCCCAGATGTGCCAACATGACTTCTCTAATAAATTCTTACTTGGATGGACTTTGTCTCTGAGTACTGAATGGTTGGTTATGGGAGTTTCATTGGAAGCCTGACACATATCAATGGTAATGCCTAGTGATGAGGACCAACTACACTAGAAGAAATGAGGCGCATAAGGATGATCCTCAGGCAGAAACTTCATATGATCACTGAATTTTTTTCCATATAGATTTTATTTTCCCTTTCCTCTTCAACATTTCTCCCAAAGTCTGCCTTCTACATGAATGCTTATCTGCTCAAGCAGTACAATTTTAAAAGGTTATGGGTGACCAATTATGCAAGGAATATATCTCCCACACCTACCAAGGTTTCTTTTATCACTCTGCAATCATGTTTGCAATACATGTGCAAAAGTCACCACTTATTAAAACTATAGCTAGGAGGTAATTATTTCGTAGAGTTTGTGAACTTTATCTGAATGATCCTATTGAAGTCTGATGAATGTATCATTACTACATGCAGATAATGAAATCAAGATAAGCTTTTGTTTTGTGCTGTTGTCTCAATCTTTTTACACATTCTTAATATTTTTCCTATCATTATATACATGCTATTAAATAACAATTAAGGAACACTGTTGACCGTTCTACATCTTCTAAGTTAAAGTGGAGTCATTCCATTTTGGGTTTTACTGTTAAATTATGAAATTATGAAATTTCTTATAATTTTAAATATTCAATATTTGAATCATCTAAAGCAGTGCCCAACCCTTCTATCTTCCTGACTGGCAGAGAGCAAAGGCAGGAGGGAAGAGGGGATGCATTTTGCATGCGTTCCTACTGCTCGCATAAATGGAGCTTCGTACGCTTGCCCACTGCTTGAGCAGCCCAGTTCCAAATGGGTCACGGACAGAGGTGGTATTCAGCCAGTTCTGACAGGTTCTGAAGAACCGATAGCGATAATTTTGACTGGTTCGGAGAACCGGCAAATACCACCTCTGATTGGCCGACACCGGCAAATACCACCTCTGATTGGCCGACACTGCCAAACACCACCTCTGATTGGCTGACAGCATAGCCATGCCCACTAAGCCATGCCCACAAAACTGGTAGTAAAATTTGAATCCCACCACTGGTCATGGACCATTATCTGTCTGTGGACCGGGGGTTGGGGAACTCTGACATAAAGCATCCAAACAGAGCCCACAAAGAAATGAGAAATAAAAATAGTATTTAATTACCTATTCATTGGAATGTACACAATATTTACCAAGTTCAATCACTTCTACTTATGCAACACTGATTCATTAACAGAAACCATAGCTGAAACCATCTCATAATAGGCGCAATCATTTTTCATTCCCTACACCAGGCGTCCCCACCCTTGGTCCATGGATGAGCACTAGGCCACAGGATGCCAGAAATTAGGCTGCACAAACAAGCGAAGCCCCATCTTCAGAATGCAGGCAATATGTGAAGCCATGCCCCTTAAGTCCATAGAAAAAACATCTCTCTATGGAACTGGTTCCCTGGTGCTCAAAAGACTGGGGGTTCATTGGTTTACTCAACATATCATTCCTGTTTGAATCAAAAGCTTTCTCCAAGGGCAATAATGATTAGTGTGATTAATGTTTGGCCTATGTAGCTAATTATCTATGGTCATTGAGAATTGCTCCCCCAGGGTCCACACAGTTATCTTCTCCAGCTCTACTAAGAATTATTGGGGATACATAATATTCCTTCTCATATGGTCTTTGTGGGCCCACATTGGTATCTAGTCGGTCATTGTGGGAACCAAATATTAAATTACATAGGCCTTTTCCAGACAAATTCTTTTCCAAAGCAGTGGGAAGCAGGAATGGCACCATGGATAAATGTATACATTTTAATACATATATTACTAAAATATTTTCTATGTTGGCTTTTAATAAAAAATATTCAGGACAATTGTCAGCATCAGCAAAACAACTATACAATGTAAGTGTAAGTTTGCGTAACAAATAAACAAGTGATATACAAAAATGAAACAAAACCCAGGACTGTAAAGCTTGAACAGGTAAAGAGAAGGAAAGAGTTCTGAGAGAGGAAGAAAGGTAACCTTAAAGCACAAGGCTATCAGATATGAACCAAGCGCAGTTCCTCACAAAGTTGAAAAAAAAAATCATGAAATCTCTCCTTTCTCCTGAATCCAAGTCAAAACAGCCCAGATATTAGTGAGAAGCTATGAAAAATCATCCTTGAGAACTTTTAGGATGCCAAGCTTACATAGGAAAAGACAATCCTTTAGAGGTCCCAGTCATGAGACACACATAGTATTTGAGGCTAATTTAGGAAACATATTGGAAGCAAGTAAAACTAGGGAAGTATGTGGGGTATATTATACTGCATTCTAGCTGATAGGTGCTAAACTAGTGAAGCTCAGTTATTCTATAGAATTGACATACTCTTAAGTATGACTACAACCACAAGTGGTTGTGATCCTTTCTTGTCCTGACCTTTGATTATTACACAGGCAATAGTATTTTGGGCTAATTTCCAGACAATTTTGTTGTCAGATGTATATACAGTCATGTTTGTGGCACCATCTTACTGCAATACTTAGTAAATGGTTACCACAAGAAGACCTTTCCTTTCCAGCAATAGTATGTGGTTGTCATATACCTGAGTCTTCCAAATACTAAAAGCTGAGTCTCCAAGACATGACTGAGGAATTCTTCCTGTTCTGGAATAATACTTTCAGTGGCTTCTGTAAAGTTTTAATGAAAGGAAATTCCTCTTGTAAAAGTGACACACACAAGGATTATGTTTTATATATTGTACCTGCAAACATTATTTAAACATTGGAATTAATTTTTCTTAGCTTCCTGACATAATACAAAAAAATTCCCTGTGGAGAGAAAACAGAACGATACATCCTAATCTGAAACTCAAATACTTTGGCCATTAAATGAGAAGGAAGGATTCACTGGAGAAGAGCCTAATGCTGGGAAAGATGGAGGGCAAAAGAAGAAGAGGACGACAGAGAATGAGGTGGATGGATGGAGTCACTGAAGCAGTCAGTGTGAGTTTAAATGGACTCCGGGGGATGGTAGAGGACAGGAAGGCCTGGAGGAACATTGTGCATGGGGGTCGTGATGGGTCGGACATGATTTTAAAACTAACAACAACATAGTCACAAATATATAAAATAATAAAATCTGGAGGAAATTGATTTTTTTAAAAAACAAAAGTTCTCCTTTTATACATGCACTGTGTGTACACACTCTGTTCAGATTTTAGACTGTTACAAAAAAAATCTAATTTCTGCCTTTTTAATTGTTTTTTTTGTAAGTAAGGACAATTTGCATACTTTTTCCAGTAATAAAAATGCTTTGTGGCTAGTAAACACCCCTAGTTGAAAACTGATCCAATTTATAAAAATCTTTGAAGTGAAAAAAATGTTAGAACTGTGAAAAACAACCCAAACAGAGTTTGGAGAAAACTGTTTTACAAATTTTATCCACATATTTTTTCATGCTACTAAAAGGCAGGCTGTACAGATGTTTTTTTGTAACATCTGGTCCTTTTGTGTTTTTAAGATACCATCTTGCTTACTTTGGCTATAGAGTCCCTTTCTGAGAGACATCTGGGATACAACGTACATGTTGTATTTAAGACTAAACTGTTAAATGCCAGAATGGGGGAGGCAGTTTTGGACAATAAACTGCAGAAAGCAATGAATGATAAAGCAGCCTTATCAAAATCAGTGATTTTTACTTTGGATTCCTCCACCTTGTTACAGAAGAGACAGAGGATTTTAAAGAGAGAAATAAGCATACCTTTTTCAGCACACAATTTGACACCAAGCCTGTTTGTCACTTCAAGCAAGAATGTTTATCCCTGTCTTTAAATGCCTCTGTGATTGGCAGTTTACAGATAATCTCATTTCCATATGGGCTTCTTTTCTTTTGAGAATTGGCATTCATTGTCTGCCATTATTTTTACATAAAAAAAATAAGTAAATGTTAAATTGAACTTGACCCTGGTGTTTTCACAGACACATATATAATACAACCCCTATACCATTTTATTGGCAATAGAACAGATGTGATTTCTGCCATTTTCAAAGATACACACACAGGGAATTGTGTGTTTTCCTTTTGCAAACCAACCCTAATAATTTCCCACCAATTGACCAGATCTAAACTTGCTTAAATTTTGGAGATCAGCAATCTCAATATAATGCAAGAAGAATTGCAAGGTAAGGTTCTTCCTATAATTTTCTTTGCAAAACATAACGGCATTCTTATCATTCATGAGAGAATGTCAGGATTAGAGGCTCAGCTGTCTAAATGCCCTTTACTACCCGTAGTACTGGTAGTTGCTGTTCCATGCATAACCTGTTCTTAAGTTTATCTTTCTCTTAGATTTGTATCAGCGATTCTTTCTCATTTGGGGCTTAGATATCTTCAGTAGCAAGTATTTTATTTTTGTTAGCCTGTGCCTTCCAATTATTTTGGATTATATTTCACAACCAAGTAATACAAGAAACCAGTATTTAAGAATCACAGGTGTTGTTGTAGCATAAAACAATCCAACATCTGAAAGAAGTCATTAGCTTCCCAAGCATGCCTGCAAACAGTGATTTCAAATAATCTCCATTTTGCTAGCATCTGAGCTGTTCTAAGTAACTGAAGTCTCTCAATAAAGGTACTTAGGGACAGAATTCCAATGTGAGCACAGAGTCCATAGAATATACTGGCAGACAGAATGGAAAAATAGAGGGAGATGAAAAACTTTACTTGATCTGCATGGTATGGTTAGAAAACTAAGACAGCAAATGTTTAGGAATGCTATTGTATGTTAGATGTGCATATTGTAACAATAAGGCTGTTATACGCGTGTGCATCTTTAAGCAGGAGTTAGCAAGGCATCAGACTGCAGACATTTATAGTTTCATTTAAGGAGCCACTGCTAATAGTAATTGGTTTGAGGAGCATTTGAGTAATGATGATTGCTGACCTTAGAAGGTTGCAGCATACTTTTTATCCAGGGCAGTTTAATCCTCTCCTGAGATCCAAAATTTCCTGCATGCATGACACACACAATGTGCTTATGGCTGGATACATACATATGCACATACTTATATATGTATGTGTTTACACATGACTCAGGGTGGTATATTTTCTTTTATATACAATGAAAAAAGCAAATAAATGTATTAGAGCATTCTTCATTAAGCACATGAGCACAAGAGCAGAGAGGATGACATTAGCTCCAATAAGGAAGCCATTGTGGGATTTTTCCCTGGTTGTCATGGTCCCATGAGACCCCAGTTTGGAGGAGGAGGAGTTGGAACTGGGACCATCTAATGGAGATGGCACATCTCCCTTAATAGATGGGACCCACAGAATGCCTTCTCTGCCAGATCTGGTGGGATAAGCAGATATAATTGGAGGAAGTTCCTCAGATTACTGGACCCCTTGCCTTGAAGGGCTGTAAAGGTTAAAAACAGCACACTGAATTGGACCTGGAAGGAGCTCACAACAGAAAAGTCACATTCATTGTTCTAGGAAAATACATAACTGCCCGTGCATTTATGCTGTGCTTTATTTTTTGTCTACTGTATTATTTTAAAAACATAATAATTGATTATTCAACTCACTTGAATAACAATTCTCAGCAGTTTATATCTGTTTCAGTTGTACTTATTATTTTAATGTTTATATCTTAAGTGCCCATCTAGCAGATCCTTCACAATTTGCATGCATCATATTACAATATGGGACAACTCAATGTCCTCCCAGTACTTACTTCATTATTGTTCTTAGACCATTTCTATAAGTCAGGATACCCCAGGTTCCAGATCACAGTTCCAAGAATTCCTAGCATGCATGATTGACTGAAAATCCAAGGAACTATAGTCCTAATGTATATGGAAGACTGGGGAAAGATGCTATAGAAATTACTCTTGCATGCAGTTGTATGGCTACAACCTGTTCTGTCAAGGTCTTATTTGATACTTCTTATAACTTAGGTGCATGCTGTTTTCCTCATTCGAATTCTGAGAATGGATGAAGAGATGTACACACAGGCTAAAAAAATATGATCAGTAAATTCAAAAAGAGAGCTATGCATAGTAAGATAAGCTCCAGCTTTCCCTTTCAAATGTTCTTTCAGTCTTATTATAAGCAGCAGCAGAAGAATGCTCTGGTCACAGCCACTGAAAGGGAAACCATTAAAGCTTACTTCCCATTCATATAAAAGACTTAATTCCAGATGATGGAACTGGCCCAGGAACAAAATGTTTTAATTTTAGTGTTACACTTCAGCCTTGCACTAGTGTGCAAATTGCTCATGCTGGGGCCAAGGGGCCTTGCATTCTCACACTGGCTAATATGATCCTAGTTACTTGAATAGAACAGTGTTGGCAATACACATTGGAGGCACAAGATTAAATTCCATGTAGGACTCTCATGAAGCTTTCACCATCAAAGGATACTAAAGTTGGCAATTTGTGTGAAAAACAATCCCACATTCAAAAGCAGAAGTTCTTAATTAAAAACTGCAGAAATAACAGGAGTTTCTTTCTGGTTCTGCCAATATGCCATTATAGTCAAAGAAATAAGAATACCTGAGCAAAGTGTACCACCACATCAAATAAGATATCTTGGTTCTCTGCAGTATTTAAATGCCTATGGACAGATTACAACTTTTCTTTTGAAACTGAACTCCATCCTTTACTTTTTCTTTTCATTCAGCTTTCTTTTGTCTTCACTATTTCTTTGTAAGTCTAATGGTAAGATCGCCTACCCCCTCCATCTCAATATTATTAATAGAAACAGCATTGAGAGAGACAGTAGTAAATTGATGTGATTTAAAGCATAAATTAAAGTTTGCAATATTTTTATGGGAATAAAATAAATGACAATTATTGTTATTTAGTTCGGTCATGGTCCATCACAGACATCAGAACAAAATGTTAAAAAAACTCATAAAGACATAAGTACAAGTAGTTCTCGCTTAGTGACTGTTCACAATTATGACAGTGGTGAAAAAGTAACTGAATAAGCAATCCTCACATTTATTCTCAGTAAAGGAAACTGAAGATTTTAAACATACTTTCAGTTTCATTTATTGACCGCTCCATTTTATGACCAAACTGCCAGTCCCAATTGTGGCTGCTAATGGGGACTTTTTGAACACAAAAAATGTAAAGTCTTGTAATAAGCTTAAAATAACAACAAAACCTAACCAAATGACAAGAGTTTAAAAATTAGGGAAAGTGTGTTATGTGTTATATATTGATTTTCTCATTTTGCAAAAGGATGTTGCAAACAAGAGAAGCAGCATGGGGCATTTAGAAAAGAAATACATATTCTGACAAGGAGCATATCTTACAATTTCCAATAATACGCTGCTCTGTCTCACTATATTTTCCATACTGCACTGCAGAAGCCAACAAGTATGGTCTTCCAGGTATAGGAGTTATAAAGAGATTTGGATGGTTAAAATAAATTCTTTCCAAATTATTTTCTTTCCAGAGTACTCTGGGATTGTGGAACAGTAAACATTCATTCATTCATTCATTCATTCATTCATTCATTCATTCATTCATTCATTTATTGTATTTATATACCGCCCTTTTCCAGAGTGGACTCAGGGCGGTGTACAGGGCACTAAAAAAAGAAAGTACAAAAGTTAAAATGGATTAAATTTGGCACTCCCAAACATACAAGATTAAATAAAGTCCCCTCCCTCAATCCAGACCGGCTAATGTGAAGAGCCAGGTCTTCAGCTCCTCACGGAATGTATGGAGGTCGGGGGCCGTCCACAGGTCCAATGGCAGCTGGTTCCACCAAGTGGGACCTCCTACGGAGAAAGCTCTCCCTCTAGGTGCCGCCCGACGACACTCCGAAATCGTCAGCACCCGGAGGAGGCCCTCCCTATGTGCGCGGACCAGGCGGTGGGAAGCTGGCAGCAGGTGTCCCCTCAAATATTCC
>JANHFR010003131.1:102679-117439 GCA_032468015.1 Mimophis mahfalensis | reverse complement strand
TACTTGAAGATATATGAACTTCAGTTCCCAGAATTCCCCAGCCATCATGAATTCCCCAGCCAGAAATCTGGGAATTGAAGTCCACACGTGTTCAAGTTGCCAAGGTTAAGAAACACTGCCAGAGGGCACATCCATAGTACTAAAAATTACAGGAAATTATGGAAGTGAGACCAACTGCGGGGGTGCTGCAACTGCCACACCTACCTATCTCTTCTCCACATCTTCCACATACACCCAGCCCACCAGAACAAACAGTTACTGCTGTGGCCTACTCTGCACCCCACCATGCCCAGAAGCCCCATGCCAGCTACCACAAGGCCCATTAACATGCAGAAATTGCTCCATTTATCTTTTCATTTTTCCATAGCATCTGCCAGGTGCACCTAGCCAATATGAGGTGCAGCCTTCTTTGCGCCGTTCTGCAAATTTGTTTGATTTGGACAAGGAGCCTCTTTTTGATGCAGTCTCGTGCTTTAAATCTTGAGTTATCCTGGTGGTCTGTGGCCATGGTCCATGGCCACAAAAGGTATTTAACAGGGGTCCAGGGTGAAGAAAATGTTGAGATCTACTGGTTTAAAAGATTATGCTATGGATCCTTTTCTAATATGGGCCCTTCAAATGTGTTAGATTGCAATTCCAATTATATATTTCACATTTTTCTCAGAACTGTGTCATCTTTTCTGAAATTCTCACTCTTTTCTTCCTGTCCTTAATGTCTCTCTCATACCTTTTCCAAGGTCATTTCTAAATTCCTTTACAACATGTCACCCAAAACTAATCCTAAACACAATCAAAGAAAAGACATCTGCCAACAATAGGACAAGAACGATAGATTCTCTATAGAACTCCAGTCACCCTCAACATTTCTGCTTTCAGTCTCAGACTGAAAGTTATGGGAAGCAGGAGAATTGATTCAGCACTATGCAAATTCCAGAAACTTAAATATATCTGCTTTACCTTCTGGTATAGTGAGTTTAAAGGAAAGCAGAGATTAATCACTCTAATATTATAGCAAAAAGCCCTACAGGGATGTAGCTATTATTTCACTGAGATTTGACACAATTTGAGGGAGTTCACCTTCTGTATCAAGAAGCAGGCCTAGTGGCTGAGTAGCTGCTTTGTATATAGGAAGTCTCAGATTCATTTATTCTAGATCAGTCTAAAGTAGTTGCACTCTGGAGTCAGATTTTTTTGTTACCACTTTGACTAGTAATTCTGAATTTCTGAGTCACCAACATTGAACTAGAGAAACCGGTAATTTGATTCAAAATAGGACATACTCCGAGGAAGTAGATGATGTAGAGGTCGAACAAATTACTGTTTAACTGTCAGCTTTAGAAGCCATTTTTCTTGGAAGCTTCCAGGTTGCCACATGTTAGTGCCTGGGAATTAGGGAGGCGGGATTTGAGAGAGTGATGGTCGTTTAGGCATAACAATGTTCTTCTTCTGAGTCAAGGCTGTTTCATCCTGCACCTGTGATGGGAGTGGTTGAAAGAAGGTCTCCAGTTTGGATGACTGGTGATTGGACCATGTGATGGACTGAAGGGTGCAGGGGGGTGGGTTTGGTTTTTCAATTACGCAGGGAAAACCCGGATCTTTTAGATTCAGGTTTTCCCAGATGTGCCAACATGACTTCTTTAATAAATTCTTACTTGGATAGACTTTGTCTCTGAGTGCTGAATGGACATGGGGTGTGTGTGTGTTGGAACACTGATATTAACCTTGTTATTGAGAGAGTGATAGAGAATAGCAGGCTTTCTACTGGAGTGGGAACCCCATGGTCCTTCAGTTGCTGCTATTCTCAGTCCAGCTCTGGTGATAGTGGTGTTATTCATTATCTCTCATGCAATGGTAGTTGATTCTTGCAACTTGCTCAGTCCTACAAGATATATTATAGAAGTATTAAATTTCTGTCCTTCTCTTTTAGGAAACAATACATTCTGTTGTATCATTTGCTAATACTAGAACTTCAATATCATAGATAGTCCTCAATTTACGATTATTCATTAACGATCACTCAAAGTTACAATGGTGCTGAAAAAAAGTGACTTATAAGCAGTCTTTGCATTTACGATGGTCATAGCAACCCCATGGTTATAGGATCAAAATTCAGGCATTTGGCAACCGGTATGTATTTATGATTGTTGCAGCATCCCAGAGTCACAAAGTTGTCATTTGTGATCTTGTTGGCAGGCTTCCAACAAGCAAAGTCAATGGAGAAGGATGGATTTGCTTATCAACCATGGCAAAAAAGATTACAAAATTGTATATGAATCACTTAATGAGTGTGTTACTTAGAAATGGAAGTTCCAGTCTCAATTGGAGCTATAAGTCAAGGACTACTTGTATCTAATATTAGAGCATCTTCAGTGATCTGATAAAATATCTAACTTAACATGGTGAAAGCAAAAATCCTTCATTTCTATCACTTTGCTGTCTTGTTTTTTTAGAAGGGCCATGATCCATGGAACTGTATTGCTGGCAAACATGCGTTGAACACATATAGTTTCTATGAATTCAAGTATTGCTAGATTGCACTTGTAATTCTAGAAAGGATTGGCATTTGAATGTGTGTCATTTTCTGTGGCTGACCATTAAAAATAAGCATATTCATAATATTGAACCTTTTGGCTTCTAAAATTCTTCATAGAAACAAGCAATCTAATATTTTGGGAAAGACAAGAAAGAATCATTCCTTTTGTTCCCTTATGAACCATGAACTACTCTCTTTCCTATTGTAAAACAATAGGAAAGAGTGCACCTGTATTCTTTGTCAAAGATTAGGAGGTAGGCAGCCATTACAAAAATAAAAAAAATGTTGTTTTTGCCAAGCTGGTCCCATAACAACCAATTTTCTTTCATTGTCTGGAGTGCTACATTGGGTGGATAAATGAGTGAAATATATATAAATGTGTGGGGAGAAAAAGATTGTCTTATTTTTTTCCCTCCATTTATTTAGATATTTCTTTTTGGACAGCAGTGTTTTCTGGCTAATGGTCAAAGTGATGTTTCATCTTTATTCCCTGTTCTTTCCCTTCTTTGGGAAGCAATGCTATGGGGCTATTAGGCCCGAGAGGCAGAGTAGTTGCCATGGTAACCAATTTAGTGGGCAAGAAGGCACATTGGACAGGACTTCTGGGGTGATTACCAATCTATATAGTTTCCATATGCAAATTAATTTCTAGGTATTCATTTCTATGTTTATCTACAAATGAAGGGGTTATGTCAATACAAGATGGCAAACCCCTTACAAAGACCTGTTCTTCATATGGTGAAGCTGGTGAAGTTGTAAAAGTATCTGATTCATTGCCCCAAACCCTCATCAGGCGTTGCTTTCATAGCGTGTTCTGTCATTCTGTTTTGTTCTACCAGTTTGTAAGCTGACTTAGAAAAGTGAATGCCTCAAAATAGAACAGGATAGAAATCAATAAAATAAATGAGCAGAATCATTCTGCAGTGCCAAGTATTTCCTTTAGCTTATGAACAGGGCCTCATCTGTTTATAGTTTTTGTCTTTTATGAATATGTTTATGCCTTTTATGATCATGTATAGTTGCTTAATAAAGAGTCTTGCTATTTAAACAAATTATTGCACTGGATCATAGCCAACAAACAATTCAATCCCTTCTTCCAGGAATCCTTATTCCATACAATAATGTTGATGTCTACCTTATGTCAGGCAGAAGAATTAATTCAAATTTTAAATGTTAATGTAACTGCTTTAGTTGGTAGAGTCCCCAAATGCTTAAAATCTTGCTCAGATGTACTCACCCATGGGTACATGCCCAAACACACATGAATCATTTGTATATTATGCACAGTCCAGTTTAGAGGATGGTATAAAATAGACCAAAGCCTTTGGAGTCATTGAAAAATTAGCTAGAAAAGTAATTGATACAACACTCCTTCAGATTCTTCAAGTGTGTGTCTTCATTAAATTAACCAAGAATTTAGTAGTAAATTTTCAGAGGGCCAGGCAACTGGGTCATGCATACTTTCCATTCTGCCTATTCTCTCCCCCCCTCCAAAGTGCAATTGATAAGTTATTTTCACTAAATTTATGGACATTGAGACCTCGACCAGCAAGAGAGCAGAACTAAACCTAGAAATCCCTGTAGCAAGATATAGTTAGAGGGCTGTACAATCCAAGGTAGGACTGCAAATGAGGATTAGGCTTCATTTGCAGAATCTTAGATGGAAGAAAGCCTCAGGTTAAGACCCTGGACTAGTCCTCAGTTTATGGGGAGCACAGATCTCAATCAGAAAAGAACACCAGACGCAAGAGGCACTAATAAAGATGTGCAAAGGATGGTTGTTGGCACTTTACATGCGCTGATTTTGAAGCACATTTTGCTTTTCTCCTTTTAATGTCCCCCTTGTTTTCTTGCAAATCTTCTGAATGTTTGAAAGAATCTAAATTCCATTCTCAGGATGGACGAAGTGTGCCTCACCCTGTTTCTCTTATGCTTTTGTTTTCACAGATCCTATATATATGTAGAGGTAATTTACTCTTGAGACTTAACACTAAGAAAGATTTATGTTTCTACAGATGTACTGGCTGTAGTCTATAAACAAAAGGGCAAGTATTAGGTTAACAGAGAGGATGCAAGCAGCAAGCACATGTTTGCACCATATGCTGCATGTGGATTTAAGAGGTTG
The DNA here is from genome assembly GCA_032468015.1 of Mimophis mahfalensis. Taxonomy (NCBI): domain Eukaryota; kingdom Metazoa; phylum Chordata; class Lepidosauria; order Squamata; genus Mimophis; species Mimophis mahfalensis. The sequence continues at coordinate 112,781 of JANHFR010003131.1, read as the reverse complement.
CTGAGTTTTACAAAAATGGGATATTGTAAAAATCTACTGCAGCCTTTGAAACATGTGAATAAGCAACAGCTCTGCTATCGTACAGCTTTGTACAGTCTAATTTATATGACTTAACAATTCGGGAGGAAAATTTGTTATGGGAATACACTGCAGTAGTTAAAAAAATTCTCATTACTCATGACATTATCAAGGGTTACTGGGTCACTGACCTCCTTCAACATGGAATCGGAAAAATGTGTGTTGTAAAGGGCAGGTCACCGAAAAGAAAGACAAAGGAAATTAGAGCATTCTTTCTTTATTTATAAGCAGAGAACTCTAAATAAAAAGGCTGAATCCGGTAACGAGAATCTGGCACACTTTGCTTTGAAATAGCCTGAAAAGCAAAATAGTTTTTCAGGCAAAGCAAAGCAAAGATATGAGAGCAACTTACCACCTTTTATTATATACAGTATAGGCCTTTCTAAAGCCTTCCTTTGCTCTACTCAACTAGCAGCACAGAACAACAATTACCAATGAGTCTGCATTCTGGTTTTCTTAATTAATTTTCTTAATTTCTTTCCAGGCTTTCAAATGCCTGAGGTGGTACTGTCTGCCTATGTAGTTAGAATATTGCTCTGGCTTTACATCAGCTTCATTGCTTGTTCCTTTACTTCTGGGTACAATTTAAATGCTTATTTATTTGGCTTGGGATTAGACCATTTGGAAGACTGATTTCTTTTATATGACCTTAGGAGATACAAAAGAAATCCTGCGGTGGGTGCTACTCTTATTGTAATTCTGCTAATGAGTATAAAAAGAGAAACTGTCTGCTATATCACCCATGAAGTGGGACTCCTTGCACAAGAGATTGGTCTAATTTGGTATCCTTCAACCTGACACTTCCCACGAAATCAGACTATATTTATATCGTATCAATAGAGTTATAAACTCGTATTTGATTCTTCTCAGTTGAAATCAGTGGGATGTAAACTCTTTCCTGGATTATGTTATACCTATAGACACAAGCCTAATTAGAGCAGTAAAAGCCATAAATTAACATCTGAATTACTATATATGACTTCAGGTTTACATATTTAAATGTTATTACATGGGAAATTAAAAAGGAGAAACTAATATGAACTGCTCAATTAAAACTCACTGAAATGCTCTATTTACATATGAATTATGTAACAATGATTCTGAGTCTTGGGACATTTGTAGAACTTAATCAGGAAGTACGCTCCAACCGAACATGGTGTGTTTTGATTCTGGATAGACTAGAAAGGTACTTTATTTATTAGACTTTTATTCTGCCTTTATTACTTTGCTTATAAATTCATTTTAAACTTGTTCCTATTTCTCTCACAACAACAATCTTGTGAGGTGGCTTGAGCTGAGAGAAGGACTGGCCCAAAGTCACTCATCTGGTTTTTATGCCTAGGAAGGGACTAGAACTCCCAGGTTTCTGGCTTCTAGGTCAGCATCCTCACCACTATACCAATAAAGTAAGACAAAACAAACAATATTTCTGGGTGTCAGAACTCCAATGAAGGATTGCCATTTCAGCAAGAACTCAGACTCACACGAAGATCCAAGTTACACTTTATTAGCAGACCCCATGTTGGCAGCCCAAAGCAATTCCGGAACTGATTCATAAGTTTTGATTCTCCCCCAAAGGAGTTCCAAACCCGTTTCCTCTTCATCACATAATAAATCACATTATCCAATCCAAACCAACTAGTTGGGGCGCATTATCAAATTAAATTAATGCCCACCTTGTGGCACAACCTTGACTCCAGTCAAGAATGTGAAGACAGTTTATTCCCCCCCTACAGAGGATTGGCAGTTCAAAAGCTAGACTCAGTAAGAGATGACCCAATGAAGAAAAAGGCTTTTAGAACTGACACTGGGCCTTTAGGCACATTTGGATTATTAAGAGCATATCATTACTGCTCTCACAAAATGGCTGCTACGAGCGGCTTGCCTATTCACAAAATGATTGCTAAGTGAGCGCAGCAAATCACAAAACAAATTTGTTGAAAGACAAACTGATAGGTGTGCTCGTTTTCTATAGCCTTTAACATGTTTTTAATTTGCTTTGTCTTTTCTGAGAAATATTAAAATTTGTTTATGAACAATAAGTTGTATACATGTGTCCAAAAAAAGCAAAGTTTAATTTTAAAACATATGAAATACCTGAGTGTTTTCCTTAGATTTGTGGGACTATGACTTTTAGAAGTAGTTCCCATTATGCATTAAAAATAATCTCCCTTGTAGAAAATAAAACATTATAGCCTTTTTTTAAAGCTTAGATCTACCACAAATTTCATATTACAATTAAGTGAGAAATACAGATGGGAGATTTGTGAATCTTTATTCAGAAGCAGATCATTCCCCCATTAGTCACTTGTAATGTCTTCTAGAGTCATTCAACCATTGTAGCAAAACGAGGGCAGATTTTATATCATTTTAATAATGCTGGGTGATCTTATGAAGATGCTTCCAGTCACTAGAAATAGTTCTGTCTCAGCTTCAGCGGTAAGTCTGCAAAGCAATTTCCCGATGACTCTATTCAGGAAAAGAATTAAGACAGTTAGAAAAGCCTCACAGGTGAGACCAAGAGGCCCAACTGCTCCATTTATAAAGAAGCTTATTGGGAAGCTCATAAGCAAGTTATAAAAGTTCAGTCTCTAAATATGAATAAATACATATTTATTTGTTCAAATTGTGTAGCTGCCCATCTTGCCTAAGTCATTCTTTATGTAGCAAACTAGGCTAGATGCATACATTTAACTCCTTTAATATAGGGATGTCACTGCTGGGTAACTGCAGGTAATGCTTGGGATACGTGAGAAAAGACAAATAATTAATATTCTACACTATTCCCTCAAGAGCACTGCTAAGCTAAATGATGCAGATAGGTTGTGTTGGCCCTGCATTTGGCTGTTTTGTGCAGACATTAATTACACTGCATCCTATTAACTATTTCATGATTGAATAGATGGGAAAATTGAGGTAAGAAGTAGTACCTGAATCATGGAATAAACGATTGCTTGTATCAGCTGTTCAAGTGTTTAATTAGATTAGTTTAGAATTACAGGTGATCTCTAACTAGACTTGGCTGTTTATCTCCCTCAAGCTAGAATGCCAGAAAAGCTAAGGACAAAATCTGTCCATACCCTGATTTGTAGCCAAGTTTTTAGTAACTGAATGTACAATTATTGCATTAGGATTTACGCATGGATCCATTCAAAAACATTGAGTTCATCCTCTTCTTTCTATCTCTTGTTCTATACTAAGCTCCGATGAAGGATTCAGAGGACTAGGCCCCAGTTTCAAGTACCTCTTTTCACTATATTTTACATGTTGGCAACCTTATCAAGGACTTATTCTTTAATTTGTAAAAAATAATTCTTGCCAGAGAAGTGGATGCACGAAGAGTTGCTAGCAGAGACTTTCAATAATGCTAAGCCATCTGGTTGGGCATGGTAGCTACCACTGTCAGCAAAATGCTTCACATGATTATTGGATGACGTTCTCTTTTCTAGCATTGTTCCCTGAAGCATGTGCAAAATAATTTGCATACGTAAAATGTTATTGCAGAAAAAAAAATGCCAGGACTAGATTGGTTTTTGTTCTTTAGCAAGTCTAGTATGCTCAGCATTGCAACATAGTCACAATGATTAGGTCAGTCGTACATTTAGAATTAGAAATGTCAGCCTACCTTTCTACCCTCAGACTTCAGCTAATCTTGAGATGGACGTCTATATTTTGCAAAAGTATAGGGTAAAGGGTATGAAGAAGTGATAAATTCCAGTGTTACATCCAGCTCATATGTAAGAACATAAAAACATCTTGTTGGATCAGGTTGTAGATCCATCTGATTCAGCATTCTGTTCACACAGTGGCCAATTGGATGTATTTCAGAACCTCCTAAGCTTGAGAACAACTGTCTCCTTCCTCTGTCACTTCCAAGCAATCAGTTTTTCATGCTAGCTGCCTATGATTGAGAAGGCAGTAAACAGCCATTAATGTTAATCACCATCAGTAGCCTAATCCTCTGTGAACGTGTCAAGTCCCTTTTTAAAGCCATCCAAATTGGCTGCTTTTACTATAACTGCTGGCAGCAAATTCCACAGTTTAAATATGTATTGTGAGGGGGGGGGAAGAGAAAACCATTTCTTTCTGGCAATCCAGAATCTCCTTGCATTTAGTTTCAGCGGATAACCTTGAGTTTTTCTACATTGTGTGTGTGTGTGGGAGAGAGACAGAGAGAGAGAGGAATAAAATTTATCTCCATATTATGTGTGCCATGCATGATTTTATATCATATCTTCTTTATTTTCCTTCATTCCAAGTTCCTTGTGGGAAACTGCTTGGATGCCACCACCACCCCTTAGCTTTTCTAGCTCTGGGATATCCTTTTCAAGTTTATATACTAGAGGTGTCAAAGTGGTGGCCCATGGGCTTGGATGCGTCATATGCAGGCCACGCCCACCCCAGGTCCACGAAGGCAGGAAATATTGTGCAGCATCAGGTGATGGCAACGTGATGTGGTGAGTTTGACTCCCATATTCTATAAGAATTGCAGACTTTTCTATGCAAAGAGTCTTAACATAAGACTCTTTTTATGGTGTCATTATTGAATTTTGTTGTTGCTGTTGCCTGTTTCAATGTCTGCAGGTGGGGATATGGATGCAGAACAACAAGGTTCATTTCGACCCAGGTTTTGTGTTGTGGGGGCCTTCGGATTTGGAATTTACCACGTATTATTCTGGATGAGGTTGCCCCGCCCCAAACAGACTTGATGCACATAGCCTGGAGGTCCTTCCGGACTCAGGATTCCCCCAACTCAAGAGCTGGTGGCAGCTTTGGCCAGGAGGGCCTTTGCACAGCTGCATGTTGTTTACCAATTGTGCTCTTTCCTTGCCAGGAAACTCTGCTCTCTGCCATCTGGTTACCTTCTGAATATCCATACTATAATATACTCTGCATGGGGCTGCCCTAGAAAGCATTTGGAAGCTGCAGCTGGTGCAAAATGTGACAGTACAGGCACTTATGTGCACCTCTTGAGTTAACTATATGTTTGCTTCACAAGCTGCACTGTCTACCAGTGTGCTTCTGAGTGCTAGTAATGACCTATAAGGCCTTATAGAACAGAACTAGGATATTAGTCCACCTCTCCCCAGTTATATTTACCCACCCCATTAGATCTGGCAGGAGAGACATGTTACAGTGCCCATTTACTAAGGAATGCCATTGACAGCTTTTCTGCCATTTGGAACATCATTCCCTTGGGACTTCAGTTGGTACCCACCCTTTTGGCTTTTAGGAAGGAGCTGAAAACTTGGCTGTGCCATTATGCCTGGGGGTCTGGCAGTAGTGGTGAACCTTGGCAGTAGGTATGTTAAATGGATGTATGCTGTATATTCACAGGCTGTAATTATGTTTCACTGAATTTTAAATTATTATTTTAGAATAGTTTTAGGCTGTTGTGTCTATTTCTTTTTGCTATATTTGTTGCTGTTTTAATTGTTGTGCTCAGAGTCAAACTTCTAAAATGGATACTAATTTGATAAACAGACAAACAAACAAATAAAATGTTGAATACCTTCAATTCCCTCCATAAGGATTCTAAGCACGGAATATGCCTTTTTATAACAGCTACCCACCAGCTGACATTTCACAAAGCTGTCTACCATGATTCCAAGATTCATTTCCTGGTTGGTCACTCCAATTCAAATTCCATTAATATATAGGCAAAATTGGTTTGTGCCAGCATGGATTATTTCATACTTGCTTATACTAAATTGCATTTGCAATTGTGAATCCAGTTTAGAGAGTTCCTTGGTTCTGTTTTATAAAATTTTAATTAAATGTTTACAAAGAACATAAAACTAACACAAGCTAATAAAGGATAATAGAACAAACAAAAAGATAAAGAAAATAAAAAATATAGAAGAAAACCAAAACAAATAGAGAGAAAAAGCCTCCAATTTCTTCTACAGCAAATTTAGCTATTTTAATGATTTATTGAGATAATTGGTTTAATTCGTTTTTAAATTTTTTATTATGTGTTTTTACTGTTGTAAGCCGCCCTGAGCCCTTCAGGAGAAGGGCGGCATATAAATCTCAATAAATGAAATGAAATGAATGAAATTTCAGACAAGTGACTGTCCAGCCTCTTCTTAAAAACCTTCAATGATGAAGCACCCACAGCTTCTGAAGGAAAGCTGTTTCACTGGTTAACTGTCCTCACTGTCAGGAAGTTTCTTCTCAGTTCCAGGTTGCTTCTTTCCTAGATTAGTTTCCATCCATTATTTCTTGTCCTGCCCTCTGGTGCTTTGGAAAATAAATTGACCCCCTCCTCTTTGTGGCAGCCTCTCAATACTGGACTACTGTCACAATATTTTTGATGGCCAGCAACAGATCTTGGAGGCACTCCTGACCATAGATGATGACAAGGCTTGTAATTGCAATCAATAACCGTTTATTAACAGTAAACATTATTAAACTTACAAACTGGCTAATTGAGTTCTTCGGGCAGGTGTGCCTTCTGCACACCTGCTCTTTGTCAGAACATTTCCCAAAGAGCAGTGTAGTATGTGTGGGGAGTGTTTTTATACCTCTGGTAAGTCACCTCCCACTCTTCAGTTACTGTTGGAGGGAATATTTGAACATAAGCACTTCCCTCCTGTTGGCCATTCTAATATTGTCCAGTCATATTCAAAATTGTTGCCAAACACCTGAACATTTATGTGATAACTATTGCTATCATATTGTCAGCAGAAAATCTGCTGGAATATGGATGCACATTCCAAAAGAGCCCTAGAGACAGAGAGGGCCAATCAGAGAAGAGCATAGAGGTTTGAATTTCCTTCCAGTCCTGATGTTAGTGGCCAACTGACATCAGAAGGTATATAAGGTACTGCTCCCTGGCAGTTTACCTCAGCCCTTGTAAGTCCCTGTGGAGAGAAGAACTGTGTGGATAGCTGTAGTGTAGTTTAGGGCCTAGGACTCCAGCCTCGTAGGTGGCTGTGTTCAATTGTGCTATTTATTGAGGCAGGAATGAATAGCCTGACAAGGGATTTTGTTGTAAATATATATAATAGTTTATTTTGTACAATAAACATTTCTTTGCTGGGCAAATATCTGGCATTCCTCGGCTGTACTATACAGGGTGAAGAACCGTCTATCAACCTCTAACAGAAAAACAACTATACAAAATAATTTAATTTTGTCACATATCCACCCTAGTCCTTCTTTCCTCTAGACCTGCCAAACCCAAATTCTGCAACCATTCTTCATGTTTTAGTCTCCAGGCCTTTAATTGTCTTAGTTGCTCTTGTTTGCACTTTTTCCAAAGTCAAAACATCTTTTTTGTAATGTGGTGACCAAAACTGCATATAGTATTCCCAGTGTGGCCTTACTAAGGCTTTATAAAGTGGTACTAATACATCATATGATTTTGATTCTATGCCTCTGTTTATACAACCAAGGGTTGTATTAGCTTTTTTGGCTGCTGTCACATACTGCTAACTCATGTTTAAGTGATCATCCACTAGGACTCCAAGGTCCCTCTCACAGTTACTGTTTTTGAGCCAGGTTTCATTTAATCCGTACTTGTACCTTTGGTTTTTCCTGCCCAGGTATAAAACCTTTCTTTTCTCCATATTAAATTTCATTTTGTTGGATAGAGGCCATTGTTCAAATCTGTCAAGTTCTTTTTAGATCCTGAGCTTGACTTCAGGGGTGTTGGCTATTCTGGCCAGTTTAGTGTCATCTGCAAACTTGACAAGTTCCCAAGTCATTTATGAAGACATTAAAGAGTACTGGGCCTAAAATGGAATCTTTATATATTCTAGATAATTACTCTAGTGACAAATGCTAATGAAAAATTCTCTTTAATGCTGGAATATAAGGTGAATTCCATTCCTTTCAAGCACATATTTTCCTATGGATCCATTTATATATATTATAATCAAAGTTTTTAGCCCATTTTTCATACATTCTTTCATTTCTGCCTCATATTTAATATTTCAACAAAAATGTGTACACTTTAGGAATAGCACAGGGGTGGGTTTCTACTGGTTTGGCCCAGTTCAAGCAAACCATTTGTTATGTTTAGAAATGGTTTGGGTGAACTGGTTGTTAACTTTAGCTACCGGTTCGAGCAAACCAGTTATTAAATTTAGCTACCGTTTCAGGTGAACGGTTTGCTAAATTTACCTACTGGTTCAGTGATCCGCGTTGCTTTGTTTGAAAAAAAAAAGCTGAGGCACAAAAAACAGCTGATCCATGCTGCTGCACCAATCAGCTGTTTTTCAGGCCTTATTTTTTTTGTTGAAAGTGATGCATGCACAGCCAATCAGCTGTTTTTCAGGCCTCATTTTTTGGTTGAAAATAATGCATGCATAGCATGTGTTTGGCGTGGGTGCAGTGAACTGATTGTTAGATCGGTAGAAACCCACCCCTGGAATAGCATATTCATAATTTGTATAAAATCCTATTTCAAACTCAATGTCAGAGTTCTGGCCAATGCCCTTATTAAATCATGAGCCTCAGGCCAAGCTTCTAAAGAAATCCAGTTATTTATCAGGAGCTTCATGTCGGCACAAACCAAATGGAGCCAACTGTGACCTCACTTGGTGGAGCAGGCTGTTAGGACTTAGCCTAGCAGTCAGCTAGCCTGTAATTAAGGCATGTTCGAATCTCACCAGACTCAAGGTTGACTCAGCCTTCCATCCTTCTGAGGTAGGTAAATTGAAGACCCAGATTGTTGGGGGTAATAAGCTGACTTTGTAAAAATACCGTTAATAAGCAGGTATATACAAAGAATGAAGGCTATTGCTAAGCACATTGATTTGTGCTTAACAGGTTATAAGCTGCCCTGAGTCTCCGGAGAAGCGTGGCATATAAATGGGATTTTTTTAAAAATGAAAACTTAATTCACACTTTGGTTCTGACCCTGTTTTCCCTTCCCCCCAAGATGTGTCATCAGACACATTCCCCAATGAAGCAATTTTGCAGGTTGTAGAAGTCACTCCCTCTGGCCACTGTGAGTTCCTATGGAGATGACCTTGATGTTACTGGCTGGAATGTGCTTTCTTTTGACTGAAATGCAAGTTCCTTGATGCAGCTGCGAGGTTCGATTCCCCATCCCCCTTGCCTATGGTAACTTGAGAGCAGGTCAGAGATGCTTTGCGAGTTGACACTCAATCTTATTTATTTATTCAAGTTATATGCTGCCCATCTCTCCTAGAGATGACTGTAGGTGGTTTACAACCAACAAAAATAACAAGATAAAATTAAAACATTAAAATAAAATTAACACTCAAGTTGATGTAAACCCTAAGAAAGATGGCAAGGAAGGGAGCAAGATGCAAATGGGGTGAAGGTGGGCATCTTATCTCAGTCCACCTGCAGGATGACATGGTTCCATCAGGCCCTTTCAGAAGGCCAAAAGGGAGGGTGCAGATCTCACCTCAGGGGCACAATGTTCTCTATAAAATCATCTATTCAGTTTAAACCATTTGGATAATTGTACATAAAAATACCCATTGACATGGATTACCAGATTTTCTCTTGATTTTGCTTTACAATCCATTTGAAAGAATTCTAGTACATCACGGTAAATTAACCCTGTGTACAGTATTTCTCATTTCTCATCTACAAAATAATTTTTTTGCTAAAAGCCACAAATGTATTTCTGGGCAGAACTTAAAATTATATTTATTCCATATTTTAAGTATAGTCTGACTAAATAATCATTTTTTTAAAATCTACATTCCCCTTAGTTTTATCATACCATAAATATTTACTCCAGCTCATATCTCCAGTGCGGAACCTGGCTCCTGCCGCCGCATTGGGAGTGGGAGTGGGGTTTTCCCCTCAGTCCTGAAACCGCCGCGGCAGCGGCAGTGGCAGAAGCTGGCTTTTGCATAGAACCCGGCTCTGTGCCACTGCCACCAGTGCTTCGGGAGTTGCGGGGGCAGCTTTCTAGAGGAGAGGAGAGGAGAGGAGAGGAGAGGAGAGGAGAGGAGAGGAGAGGAGAGGAGAGGAGAGGAGAAAGGAGGGGAGAGGGGAAGGGAGCGGAGAGGAGAACAGAGAAAGGAGAAAGGAA
>JANHFR010003131.1:46785-57003 GCA_032468015.1 Mimophis mahfalensis | reverse complement strand
AGCAAAGGTAGACTTGACTCTTTTCCTTTCAATGGAATTAAAATTCCACAGTGCATCAAAAGTCATTCAGGCATTCAATCATAGATCCTGAAGTGACAGCAAATCTCCATCCTACCTAGGAACTTTATCTGTCAGGTATATAGTGGTATGTAAAAAATAAAAAATTAAAAAAAAAAGTCTTTCTTTTTCATGCAAAGAGAACCAGAATAAATGCAGTGCATTTTTCCTTTACTTCAGTAAAATAAATACTGAAATTTACAGTAAAATATGGAAGAAAACTTATTAGTGGTAAGCATCTGTTCAAAATTAGCCATTTTACTACACTTTGGAGGATATTGTAATTGGGTTTCCATTCTCAATAAAAAGGTCCATCAATCACAACATTTTAAAAAAGAACAGTTGCATGATTATTGTACATGTTAAAATACATTTATATACAGTAGTTTAAAATTATATAATTGTGGGAAGAGTCAGATAATATTTGCTCTCTTTCTCTTCATCCTTCATTGATGATGCATTGTTGCAACTTTTGAACTCTTAACTGAATATATTCTTGCTATGGTTAGGATTGCAAAAATAAAGCTATTAGTCAGAAAACGTTTATTTATTAACACACCACTTTGAGGTTTCCATGCCAATATATTTTAAATATAATAATGGAGTCAGTTATGCTGTGTATTTACTAGTGGTAAATCCATACAGTGTATTTTAAATGAATATTCTATGGATATGTGAACTGCCAATTCCTCTACGTAGAAACTGTATCCGCCCTCTAAAACATCAGTAGTTACTCTAATATTTCCCCTCTCTATATCCCAAAGGTGCTTTTTCAAGAGGCAACTGGATTTTCTGGTTTTTTTTTTCTTTGAAGACAATTTGCTTGTCATCCAAGAAGCTTCTTCAGTTCTTCAGCTCTCTCTATATGCATATGTATATTTATCTCTTAGACCTATGCAGTACTTTAGATTTAAAGGAAAAAATAGACACTGGAATGCATATGGGTGCTTATAATACTAACAGCTCCTTATATCAAGCACATTATTTCCTCAGAATTGTACTGCCTTTTGAAACTGAAGAGCTGCATAGCACTGTTGTTTAATAACAAATTTGTGTCTATTAAGATGTGCATGAGAAAGAATCTGTCTGTGTGTCTGTTTGTGTCTGTCTGTCTGTCTAGTTTACTTATACCAATATTTGCCTTCCATTGTCAGATTAACCAGTTATCAAACAGTGTATATAGTATTACAGAATGTAAAGATAAAAAGAAAAGTAATAGCTATAATATAAACCTCACATGCCCAAAACTCTTGATTTGACCTGAAGTCAACTATACTTAAAAATTACAAAACTTTAATAGCTGGAATTACAAAGGAAATCAATTTTTTAAAATCATTTGACTAACTTTTTTTGTGTTCTCTGGCTAATCTCTTCCACTTAACTGTTTGACTACAAATCTTTCCTGATACGTTTATTCATCATTACAATTTGTTCTGCATGTTTTCTCAACATTTTAGTAGACCAGAAAATAGCCATGAAAGAACATCCAAGTTGTTAAGCAATTAAAAATTGTGCTCATTAATCACTGTAAGATTACACGGACAGTCACCTTGATCTCAATTTTTAAAGAGAGCAAAAAAAATGGTAGATTCAAAGTAATCCAGCTTGATACGGAGCTGTTGTTTAAGCCATTTTCAGATTGGGTGACTTTCATGGCCTTATGATGGATTGTTGCTTCTGTGATCTCTTTTGATGATCTCTATTTGTTAGAACTGAGTAGAATTTCTTCGGCAGTCTTATTTGCATGAACTGAATAGAGAGAGGAAGCACTAGGCTAATAGCAGATATTTGTGATGTTGAAAAATGTTAATAGTATTTTAACACTGTGAATAGGGAAAGATGTCTGCTCCATTTTCTTTGTTCCTTTTACTTAGAGCTACTGCTATAGCTTCTCCACTCAATACTAAATTTATCCTTTTTTTTGTCCATGGTGTCAGAGAGATTCCATTAAAAATACACTTTTCCCCCTGACATTTCAAAGTACACGATTTTTTTTTTTGGCTGAACTTGCATTACATCTCATTAATCTCTCTTTGCATGCATTTTTACAAACTTCTCATGGTGCTTCAGGGGATAATTTGGAAAGGGTCCAGTTTTTAAACCTTCAGTTTGTCAGAAGCATGGAGAAATGTCTTGATCTCTATTCTCAAAGAAAATACAAGGGTGCTGAGGACAGTAGGGACAAATAGGTGAGCTCCTTCCTCATGACTTACCATACTGTTTTGAATATGTAGATAAGTGTTAGCTTTTCTACCTTTCTTTCTATTTGTGTTAAAGGTGTTCATGTTGATTTTGAGTGTTGAACACAACCCTTTTTCCCCTTTTTGATGACTGGATTGAGTGATTATGTGCCATCAAGTCATTATTGATTCTTAGTGACCAGATAGATTCCTTTCATGAAGATGTGACCCTAGCCTAGTCTTTCAGATCTTCCAACGGTGTATTCATTGCATCATTCCATCGATTGTCATTGCATCATTCCATCGATTGTCTCTGTAACTGAGCCAATCCACATCTGTGGAGATTCTTAGTCATCTGGGTCATGGTTGTTCCAAAGGTGCTTTTTCAAAAGGCAATTGGACTTTGTTTTTTCTTGGAGGCTTTTTGCTTCTTATCCAAGAAGCTTCTTCAGTTCTGACTGAATGGTGGAGGATGGAAGGATTTGTCATGAACTGGATTTCATCGCAGTCCGTTTCATTTTTTCTCATCAACCTCACAGACTGTAAAAGACATTCCCCTTTACATCGTGGCTACCTGATACGTCACAGACTTTGGAATGTGCTCCTGCCCACAAAGACTTATACTCCCACAGTTTTCTCTCTCCATGTTGATTTCTTAAGATGTAGACGCATATACTAGTTGCTCCGTACTTAGTAAACTTTTTGTTGTTTTAAGCTATGCATTTGTTTCTTTATTGGTCTCGGGAAGGCAGGTGATATCTCCCTCTAAATCCTAATCCTGTCAGGATTTACATTCTTTACAGTTATCTGGTCATTAGCGCTCTTTCTCAGAGTCATTGAGGCTGCTTGGAGATTTAACTGTGCCTTCAGAAGGGTCATCTGAATAGTGCGAATGTGTGTGGAACCTACTTGGAACTTGGAGTTGAAAGGACTGTGTTATAAACAGGAGATAGGTGTTGTTGTATCCCTTTATATTCCCACGAGTCTTCTCCAATACCAGAGTTCAAAAGCATCAACACTGTTCTGATCCTGCTTCTTCAAAATCTAGTTTAATTCCATGGAGTGTCACAGGGAATACCATGGCTTGCAGAATTCTGATCTTTGCAGGTATAAATACATCATGGTATTTGAATGCTTTTTCCAAGGCCTTCAGGTACAAGTGCTAGTCACTGGCATATTTCGTGACTGCTTGTTCCTTCATTGTTGATGGTTGATCCTCAAAAGCAGACACTATCCACCATTTTGATATTATCATGATCAAGTTTAAGGCCGGTTGTTCTACCTGTTATCATTAGTTTGATCTTCTTTATATTTAAATATAGTCTCATTTTTTCGCTATTCTCCTTTAATTCCATTGCTAGAGCTTGCAGATCCTTTGCAGTTTCAGCTGTTAAAGTAATGTTATCAGCATAGTACAGGTTTATTGATATTTCTTCCTCCATTTATAAAACCATCCCCGGCTTCTTCCAACCTGGCTTCACTTAATAATATATTCAGCATGTAGATTGAGTAAATAATGGAAGAACATATAACCTTGTGTCAATCCTTGTGTCAATCCTCGAACCAATCTCTTTTACCCTGTATTTTGGCTTCCTGACTTTTATATTGTCCCGAGGACAATGAGATATTATGGGATTCCCATTTTTCTCAGCACTCTCCACAGCTTGATACGGTTGACACAATCAAAATAATCAACAAAGCACATAACTTTCCCCTTCTTGTACAGGATCCTTAACTCCATAAAGAACTGGTTCCTCTTGTATAGTTACTGTTAGGTTTAAAGGCATAAGTGAAGCAGCAGAATTTACTACGGTTTGCAGTAAAAAAGGTTAGGAAGGATTATGTTTTTTTTTATTCAAGGCACCATGCATCATCACCTAAAATGACTCGCTGCCAAATCAGATTGGCATATATTAACCTCCTCATTGTTTTCATTTAGTATATTACAGTGAGACAAAATCAGAAGCCTTGACAGTCATGGACCAGGGCCCTATTTCCTCTTCCTCAAGGGAAAAAGGTTCTAGAGATCATAGCATTGAAGTTGATGTATTGCTGTGATCAACAGACTTTTTTTTTTAATAGATCAGAACTCTTTAGGCAAAGGAGGAGTCATGGAAGTGGAAATAAAAACCTAACTCCATGATGGTGAACCTATGGCACACATGCCAGAGGTGGCATGCAAAGCCCTCTCTGTGGGCACTGTTGCCAGCTGCTTTTCTGGTTTCTGGCACACCAGCCAGCTGGCATTAGCAGGCACTGGAGCTCTGGAAAATGGGCTGAAAAATGGGGAAAAAACAGGCTGTTTTTTGGGCCGTTTTTTGGCTTTGTTGGCCTGAAAAATGCCCGCAAATCAGCCTGAAAACGGCCTAAAATGGACCAAGAAACAGCCTGAAAAATGGCCAAAACCAGACTGTTTGGGGGGTCATTTTCAGGCCAAAATTGGCCTAAAAATGGTCTGAAAATGGCTCAAAATATAGCAAAAAGTTTGGGCACTCAGTGCCAAAAAGGTTCACCTTTACTGACCTAACTGAACTATTAAGAGCCATGGTGGCGCAGTGGTTAGAATGTAGTACTGCACCCTACTTCTGACTGCCGGCTGCTTGCAATTTGGCAGTTCGAATGTCACCGGGCTCAAGGTTGACTTAGCCTTCCATCCTTCCGAGGTTGATAAAATGAAGACCCAGACTGTTGGGGGTCAATATGCTGACTCTGTGAACTGTTTAGAGAGTGGTGTAAAGCACTGTGAAGTAGTATATAAATCTAAGTGCTATTGCTATTAACAAGGTTACAGTTATCAGCTAAACTCTTGCCTAATTTACAGAAATACAAACAAGATTCTTGACTGTTATATAACTTAAATGCAAAAATTACAACTGGAACAAATATCTGCACAGGGATTATAGGTAGCCTGATGGCAGTTAGCATCTGGATTGCATCACTAAAGGAAATTTTAGGAAAATGAGTTGTAGTAATTGTAATGTTCTGACATAATACTAAACATGTGAAATAAAAATGCTAACTTTCTATTCTAGAATTCTACATAATTTTTAAATGGTCCAATGAACCAACTCTGTTTTGGCCCCAAGATATTCCAAATGTCTGTTTTTGTTAATTTATAGCTCAAATTAGAACCATATTTGAAATGGTGTTAAATATTTATTTTGTCTCCTTCATGTTTGATTTTTTAAAAAACAAATAAAGGTGTGTGGGGCACTGACCTGGATTAAGAGAAAAATAATTTAACTTTTTTCCTTTGCGTGAAATTAATTTAGAGAAAAAAAAACTGAAGTGGCTTTCGTTCTAATCTCAGTTTTGAGATGGTTGCATTTTTCCAGGGATATCAGTTCCATTAAGTATCCCAGATCAAGAAACCAACTCCATAAAAATGGTAAAGCTACTTTTATTGAGAGTGGCTATAATAACAGAATAGTGCAAGCCTGATTAAAGTTCTTATAGGCCAAACTCCATAAAAATGCTAAAGCTACTTTTATTGAGAGTGGCTATAATAACAGAATTGTGCAAGTCTGATTAAAGCGAGGCATTTGCCTGAGTTGCTTCCAAATATTATCTCATTGCTGTAGACCAGGGGTGTCAAACATGTGATGACACATCGTCATCATGTGAACTTTTTCCCCCTTGGCTAACCAGGGGTGGGCGTAGCCAGTGCTTGAAGCATCCGGCCTGTGGGCCCTGAGTTTGACAGCCCTGCTCTAGACTTTAAAAATGTTTCAGCCCCTTTTGCTTAGGTAGTTGTTTTTGCATATTTCTGCCAACACTATTTTACTTACACTCTATAAGGAGGAACAAATTACAATTCTAATTTTAGTTTCTGATTTGTTTGTTTGTTCATGTCAGAAGCATCACAATGAAAATAAGGCATACTGTATAACATAAAATACAACATAAGGTTAAAATATATGCAAATTCAACAGATCTTGCCCAGAAACTAGCAACATTCATTGTGTTCTGTCGCTCTGCCATGAGGTCTACAAGTGTACACTGATTGGGGCACAAAGAACAGGTATACATATGTGTTGTTGTCTGCATGTCACCACGATAGCAAACAACAGAAGCAACAGGATAGCCCCATTGGTTCAGAGTGTCTCTGGATCTTGTGGTACCTGTGCACAGTCTATTCAATAATTTCCATACTTCCCAGCTTTTGTCAGACCCAGGTGCCCTCTCCTGTGCTGGTTCCATCCAGCGCTGGTTCTTTTTAGCTTTCCACAGAGCCATAGCATACTGTAGATTCTGCTATTACCCTGTAACTGACTTGATTGTTGTGGGAAAATGTTTGGATCTTTGGCAACAATATTTTTGTGGAAGAAATAATGCATTTTCTATCGTTGCACTTTGCTACAATAGGAGAAAGAATATGCTACATGGATTTTGTTTGCATATAGAACTGATTTCAATGCATTTTACATGCTTGTCCAAAATCTCATGTGTTTTTTTTATGTCTGTTAGATCCACTGTCAATGGGGCCACAGAAAGCTCTAGAAACCATTGGTGCAAATTTGCAAAAACAGTATGAAAATTGGCAACCAAGGGTAAGTACCTTTTTGCCTTCTTGTAAAATAAGCCTTCTTTCCCTCAAAATTTGTGTTTACTTCTGGTAAACTAATAATACTAATACTAGAAAATATTCCACTTGAAATATTGGATACATACTGTGTGATTTTCTATGTATTGTATTAGGCAAAATTTGGAGCTTCTCTATGTGTTCATATAGATAGAATATTACAGGTTCTCAAAAACTATTAGGCTTCAACTAGACTAACACTCTAGAAAGAGAAGAATCATTTTTACAGCCAAGAATTTCTACATTGCTGGTTGTATGATGCAGTATTATAGTTACCAAGTAGTTAGCAAAGCAAAATTAGCAAAGCAATTAATTCCAGTAGATAGAACTCTGCATCGTTGGCTTTTGATGTATATGCACAGATTTTATAGTCAGATAATACTGCTTTTGAGTATTTTTGGGGTCTCTTGCGTTAAACTGTAGATTTATGATGTAGTAGTCACGAAAAGCCGAGATCACGTTGGCTTCTGTCCTCATGATTGGTATTGAACAGTTCAGTAGCGGAAGCAAAGTCATCCTTTTTCTGGATGTATTTTAGCCAAGGATGGACTGTCAGTTTTTAGGAATGCTTTAATTTGAATTCTTGTACATAGAGAAGTTTGTTTTCATCAGCAGGATCATAGCAATACTTGGAGAGAAATGGACGGCTTCAGTCACTGAATTTCTAAAACCTAATTTTGAAGGTTCAGGGGCTTTCCTGATTATGGTACTAACGAGTTTGTTAGAATAGGGGTAACATTCATGATTGCCAAAAGTTCTTTATTTTCTGATAAGGCTTGATTTTTATGCCATTTTATTTTAAATTAAAAATATCAATTTCTCGTTATTTCAGGCAATTGTACAGGGAATATGATGTTATGGTAACAAGCAGCCCGCTAGGTTTACAAGCATAGTGGGACAATACCAACCCACAACAAAGACTCTGCATCCCAGGTCATCATTTTATATTCTTTAGGCAGAACTTCTTTCTTTTTTTGTGTTATACCATCAATTTACAGAGAACATTTTTGCAATTCTGCAACATTTTTCCAAAGAGCACTCCTCAATTTCATTTGTCTTAACATGAGCATTTCATTCTTTCCTTAAAATCTTATTTGTTCAAATTGTTTTAAAATTAGAGTTCAAGCTCATTTTAAGCCTACGGTAGTTTAAATGTCCGAATTCTTTAAATGCTAAACTCTATTTCTTTCAAAGACAAAAATATGGACACTTTTAACATTTCCCACTTATCCCCCTTCCTCAAGAAAGTAAAAGATGGTATGGGAAAAGGGAAACAAGAGAGCAAAACAAGTGGGATGGAAAGTTGTTCTTGTTCCATTTCGGGGAAATTGGAAAGTTGTACAGAATTTGAAAACAGGAAACTGCACAAGCCAGTCTCTGCTTTGTAATATTACTTTACTTCGTAGTAATGAAGTTCAGAGTGATTTGAACTGATTGTGCACAAAATCCGTATTGTTTGCTTACAGAAATCAGGATCGAATTCTACTGGATTCTTTAAAAAAAAAAAAAATTCTCAGAATTGAAATGGATGCATAAACAGAAGAAGGATGGATTTTTCATCTTTCTCTTGCTGTCCTCCTACCTGTCTTTCTGTCCAGATGCAACAGATGGCATAATAGTTGTTTAAAATAACATTTCAAGATGCAGAGCTTGAAAATATGATCTCTTATAACTCTCTTTGGTGTAAGATCATTGATTCCATTAACAGTAACTTCTACAGCTGCATGAAAGACCACAATGGTTTTGATGAGTAAATTTGTAATGATACCATATTGTTATTGATGAGTCATGTCATTCAGATGTCTGTACTGTGCAATTCCGGAGTCCTGTTTTCGGCATTACGAAGCGTAATGAATCCTCTGGAAAACTGCCCATTGGCTCACTGATATAAAGGTTTAATGCAGTATGTAGACCTTAACAGTATAGTAAACTCTTGGGGCCCAAGTCAAACTAATCAGTCTCTCTGCTGTTTTAATGACATAGCCCATGGAATTGGGGGAAGGGGATTCAGGGAGGAGGTTCTGATAGCAGCACGTACTTAAGGTGTGGGAGCAGATTTTGGACTGCTTTGTGTAGTTTGCACAGAACATGAGGCAAAGTACTGTGTGCAGGATGTTTTGTGTGCGAGGTATTGGTTTGTAGCACTAAATCACTGTCCTCTGAAGCATTGCAAAGCTGAACACATGCCATTTTATTGCACTCTGCTAGCTTTTACGTTTTTCTGCAGTAATAAAGAGAAATCGTTGGGCTATCCGCAATAAAACAATAGGAGAATGATTGAATTTCCTCGGTCTTTGCTGTAAAACAAGTATTTTTTCTCCTTTTTCTTTCTTTCCCCTGTCCCCTATCCCAAGCTTGAGGTAGATGGTCAGGGAAGCAAACTGAGGGAAACAAATGACAGGTTATTGAAACAGAGTAGGAAACAATGACTAAACATGGCTCATTAAGAATATATGACAGGTTGACAAGCACCCATTATTGAAAAATGGGGCACTGAGTGTACGAGGTTTGCTGGAAGAATTATCCAATCAAATATAATGGAATTTCAATGTTCACTATGGCTTTTCTTACAATTTTTTCATTTTTAGAAATAGCTGTCTATTTTGAATACATATAAAGAAACCATACAAGGTAATCTTATGAGGAAACAATATTGAGGATAGTCTTAGTTTGCTAAAACAATTCTGCTGTGTATTGTTTGTTTGGCTGGCATGCTTCTCACTGACAGATATTACTGATTTGCTAATTGGAAAATTTATCAGTATTCTGCTAATAAATTCTTCCTCAAAACAATTAAAAAAATTAAAACTGTATCATATGCTATGATGTTTTTCTGTTGCAAGACTAGAAAATGTTTCAGCCTATTCAATCGCATGATACTATAAATAATTAAATGTTTAATTATCATGGGGAAAATGGAAGTTGTAATCCAGTCCATGGAATACCTAGCCTCATGCCTTAGATTTCTGTGAATTAAAGACCCAAATGTGTTTGTTTTCTGTAGAATAATTACTACATATTATTCCTATGTACAGTGCATCCAGAAAGTATTCAGACCCCCCTTCATTTCTGTCAATTTTGCTATGTTGCCACCTGATTCTACAGTTGCTGAAATTCATTTTTTCTCATTAATCTACACTCAGTATCCTACAAAGTGAAAACAGAATTTTAGAAATTTATTAAAAAGTAAAAAAACCTGAATTATTACATTGGTATAAGTATTCAGACCCTTTACTCAGTACTTTGCTGAAGCACCTTTGGCAACAATTACAGCCTCGGGTCTTTTGGGGTATGACGTGGCAAGCTTTGCACTCCTGGACTGGGGGATTTTCTGCCCTTCTTCCTCGCAAGTCCTCTCAAGCTCAGTCAGCTTGGATGGCGACCATCTGTGGGCAGCCA
>JANHFR010003131.1:34247-46685 GCA_032468015.1 Mimophis mahfalensis | reverse complement strand
AGTCATGCCGGCCACATGACCATGGAGACGTCTTTGGACAGCGCTGGCTCTTCAGCTTGGAAACGGAGATGAGCACCACCCCCTAGAGTTGGGAACGACTAGCACATATGTGTGAGGAGAACCTTTACCTTTAATGATGAATTGTTGAAATTGAATTATGTATAACAATGGTATTAGAAATGATATCTATGATAATAGTTTAAATACTGTATATGAACATTTAGCTAAGAGAGTAAGAATAATTGATAATAGTGGAAGGAAAAGATGTTGGATTGTGTCCTGATGATTGGAGTACTTGATGTAACCTGGACAATGCACCCTTCAAAGTGAGATCTGTTGTGTAACTTTAAAAATAAATAAAAATTTTGGGGGGTGGGAAAAAGATTCAGATGCTTAGCAACTGACTTATATTGATGATGGTTGCAGAGTTCCAGGTCACCTTTTGCACCCTTCTGACACGCAAAGTCAATGGGGAAGCCAGACTCACTTAACAACGGTGTTGCTAACTTAATAACTGCAGTGATTCACTGAACAACTGTGGCAGGCAAGGTTGCAAAATGAGGCAAAACTCACTTAACAACTGTCTTGCTTAGCAACAGAAATCTTGGGCTCAATTGTGGTCCTAAGTCGAGGACTACCTGTAGTAATAGATGATTTGCAGAAACGTTTGCAAATCGAAAACGATAATTCCTATGACCAACTGTTTATCTCTTGACTCAGTGTTTCTCACCTATAAAATGCGAAATTTAATTGCCTGATTCTGGTGCTGTACTGCTGGGACTCCTATAAAGTTTTCCCTTAGAATGCATCAACTCCAATAAACAAGTGCAAATACATTGTGTAGCTAAAAGTCTGTAGAGATTCTCAGTCATCCAGGTCATGGTTGTCCCAAATGTGTTTTTTCTGTAGGCAACTGGACTTTCTTGTTTTTTCTTTGAAGAAAGAACTTTGAAGCTTTGAAAAACGTTTCAAAGCTTCATCCAAGAACCTTCTTCAGCTCAAACTGGATGGTGGGGCATGGAAGGATTTATATTCCTTTGCATCCTTTTAGAGGATCCTTGAAGGACTTGGAGGTTCATCTGTGGTAGGCAATCTTTTGGGACCAGGACCATATTTTGTGTCTTGAAAGTGTGCGGGGTGGATATTGTCCAAATGTTTATACTGATAAGCATGATCACCCAGCAAACTTTCCTTATTAAAAGGATAGGTTTTAGTAGTAATACTTTTATTTGGTATGAGATAAAATATTTAGTACAAGTAAAATAATAAAAGCACAATATTAACCAGTACCTGAAAAATAACAGTGTAACAATCAGTTTAAAAACATTGTCTAATCCCAGCACAACCCTAATTTAAACTAGCACGCAGCACTGCTACTGAAAAATTCCTTCAGCTTAATAATAAATGTTTTACAGGCCTTTTTTACATCTCAGGAAATTGGGCCTCAAGTGAAACTCAAAGGGCAATCAGTTGCAAAGAATAGAACTAGAAGGGGGAAAAGGAGTAATATGTGAAGAGATGGCTGTGCACTCCCCAAATATTTTCCTTAACATCCAGTGATGTTTATTGCTGCAAATACAGATAGTGCTAAAAACTAATGCTGGCCTTCTTCCTATTTCTTTTTTAAATTATTTTTTAAGTCAAGTGGAACAAGGAGTTTGGCAAGCACCAAGGGGAGAGATGGCAGAACATAGCGCTGTTCTTTTCTCATTGCCTTTTTATTATGTACTAGTTGATAACCTAGCGTTGCCCGGGTATTTGTTTATCCCAATCTTATATTAGCCAGGAATGGCGATGTGAAGTGGCAGTGTAAGTGCAGAATGGGCTGTCCTCCCTCCTTCCATTAACGTCTCCGCAATTCCTGAAGAGGCGATGGCAAGAACAACTTCTCCCTGAGCCCCGATTTTGGTGACAATTAGTTAAAAATGTTTTCCCAGTGCCCCCAGAAGGTAAAGAAATGTCATCTCTGCATGACGTACATTGTGTCAGTCTCGTAGTGGAGCAGGCAGGCCCTGTTACAAATGCCCCCTTGTGGAGTACTGTGAAGCCATTACCATGGCAATTCCACTGCAGCTACAGGCTGTATCTTCACAGAACACACATCCCGAGGGGTGTTAGGGGTGTCTTACCCCCACAGTATTTGTTTCCAGAGAGTACCGTAAGTAATCTGTGTACCAAGTTTGGTTGAAGTTGCTGGAGGCGTTCCAGAGTTATGCTGGAAAACACACACACACACACACACACACACACACACACACACACTTTTATATAGAGAGATTAGTTTTTTTATCCCACCTTTATTATTTTTGTAAATAAGACAGCAAACTTACCTAATACTCCTTTCGCCCCGTTTCCCTCCCCAATATCAATAGCCTAAGGCAGAACTAGAACTCACAATCTCCTGGTTTCTAGGACAGCATCTTAACCGCTACAGCAGACTGGTCCTTCCTTGTCATCAGTCAACTTGGGTTAGCATCCACACCCAGAAAAAAATATATCAGAAGCTTAAAATCTATTGATTTCTCTCACATGGAAGATTACTCTATAAGGCAAATGGAAAAGGGTAGTGCACTTGATCATGGTTTCCACAATGGGGTGGGCTCCTGCTTCCTTCCTTAACAGTTGGGAATCAGTTTGACCCCTTACTGTGAGATAACTGTGACTATCAGCATGAAGATGTCTTTGTGTTGATTGGCAACATTGCAAGTGGTTAAGTGTGAATGGAAAGGATTAAAAAAAACGGCATCCTGTATCATCCAGAATCAGATCTCTGGGACTGCAAGTGTAGCTCCATATTTTCTGACACCAGAGGTGACCCCAAATGGCATCCCCAGCATAAATCAAGTGTTTTATTTATGGCAGGGATCAGCAGATTTACATGGCTCCTCTGAATCTCTGCCCTCCTTTAAAAAAAAAAAATGTTCAGTCCCTAGAGACCCTTTTAAAGAATTGAAGTATATATACACCATGCAATTTTGTAGCCATGAGGCAGATTCCCCAAAGTTTGGAATGAGCATGCACTATAATTGTTTTTAAGGTTACCATTATTTTGAAAACGTACAAAATGTGGAGGGGGGGGGGGAAACCTATTCATTTGGAAAGTCAAAAAGAAGACTTGGACATTATTGGCTTTTCCCTCCATGCTTGAGATCCTCCCTTCCTTGTTTTATTGCCCCCACATTAGTTGCAGCCATTCCATTAGAAAACTAACTCAACTTGGCCTGCCTTGAAATCCAATCTATATAAAGGCCAAAGAAAAGAAAGGAATCGGTGTAAAAAGGAGATAGTATTGTATTATACTAGTAATAGGATTGCTTTAATAATAGTTTATTGAACAAGCCCGAGGGGCCTCATCTAAACTAGAATTTATTTATTTATTTTATTTAAATTTTTATACCGCCCTTTTCCCTAGGGACTCAGGGCGGTGTACAGGGCAATTAAAAAACATACAATATAAAAATTAAAACAAATATTAAACTAACATGCCCCGACAAACTAAAACACCCCATCAGTCCAGGCCGGCAGATGTAAACAGGAATGTCTTTAGCTCCTTGTGGAAGATCTGGAGATCAGGTGCCAGCCGTAACTCAACCGGCAACTGATTCCATTCAGCAGGTGCCCCCACAGAGAACGCCCTTCCCCTAGGTGCCACCCGTCGGCATTCCCCCACCATCGGCACCTGGTGCCTGCTTTGGGGAAGTGGCCCAACAAGCAGAAGCACTGCGCCCAGAAAGAGAAGGGCAAAAGTTGTATTTGCACTGCCCCAAGGGGCCAGCGGGGCTGGGACTGATAGTTTCCCCCACGTGCCCCTGCCACCACTCGTGCTAGCCATCTCCATCCCCCAGGCTTCTTTTCAGGGTAGGGGTAATATTAGGCCCACCCCCCAAACTTAGGGTTGGGCTTATTATTGCGGTGGGCTGTGTTTTCAGAGAAATAGGTAGTTTACCCAAGGCTGGATGGGAAGCCAATTCTTCCTTCTGTGAGAGTGTCGGTTTAAATATCCTTTTGTCTGATTGAATGCTATGAAAGAGACTCTTGCAAAGGTATGTGCTTGATGCTTCGTTGGACAACATACATCCTTATTTTGTTTTAATACCCCGAATATACACATTTCTGTAATACACACATACACACACATGCGTGCATTCCCTGCACACAGACATTGCATTTATATTCAGAAACTCAGTTTTCCTGTAGCTATGGAAAAGGTTTGGGCCTCTTCACTAGACAGATTATGTAGCAGCTCCAAGAATACAGATACAAAAATACAATTTGTGATTTTATAACTAGGCAGAGCATATTACGCTCCAGCTTTTTGTTTGTCGGAGTTGACAGTATGGGTATATGTGAGTGGGCGTGTGAATAAATTCACAGGGGAAAAAAAAACCTTTTTTTTTTTTGCACCACTTGGTTTTGGTGCAGTTGGTTCCAGAGCTCCCTGTTTCTTCTTCCAGAGCCTGAAAGTATCAGCAGGCATTTCATCTTTTTTTATTGCTAATTATTAAAAAGCTGTTCAACACAAGCTCCTGTTTTGAAAAGCTGGTCTGAAGAAAATCAAGCAGCAGTAGTAAAACAGGTTTTTTTACACACACACACACACACACACACTAATAATCTTGGCTTCGTGTTTGCTGTCTTTAAAATGAAGTAATGATTATTCAAGCTTATGAGTATTTAAAATGGCCAAACGATAAGAGACCACTAAAAACTATTACAACCTTTATTAATGAACTAGCAATCAATGTATGCCGGGCTTCTAAAATATCTCAGCATCCTTACAAGGAATGCTGGGACTGATTTTTTTTGTTGCTGAATCTAAGCATCAGCATCAGCATGCATGCCAAATACACGCGCGCACACACATATCTTTGTAGGTCCCTCTGAAAATTGTTCAAGCTCATACATGTGTGGTTTGACCTATTTTCAAGTGATATTCCTGACTGCTGCTGTTGCAAAGTGTATGAAAGCAGGTTGAATTGCTACCAGCTCTGCCAACACTCAAACCTGTCTGAGTCTTATCTTTTCATGTCCATGATTATGAACAGGATGTTAAAAGAAAGGATTAGGAAAAATCAATCTGATTATTACAATGTTGGAAAATGAGTCATATTAAATGATTCATCTCTGCTTTCATGCAAACTAGAAATTAAACTACATCAATGTGAAGTCTCTTAAAGATGAATCCATAGACCTGTGCTCACTTTTTTTATTTTTACATATTAAAAATGCTTCAACTCAGTATATCTCAAAGAATGCTAAAATATGTTTTACATATTATTTTTATCCAGTTTTTGTGTCAAAGAAATACATGGAGCAGTTTGGGTACTGATGTGTAAAGAGGTGATCTTCTTGCTGGGTGTATTACTGTGGGTTTTAACACTGTATTTTTCTTTAACGAGGACATCTGTTCATCCTCAGAGGCTGTCCAGAAAGGTAATGCGTTGAATATGAGGATGTCCTTTTGGCTCAGAATATGACATTCCCTGCTACTGAATGGGAGAGGACTGTTGGAAATCCCAATGGAAATGTTTGTATCTTTCTTTTTAGGGGACAATAATTGATGCAGATAGATAGATAGATAGATAGATAGATAGATAGATAGATAGATAGATAGTTGATGCATGCATGTATGTATGTATGGCATTATGATTTGTTCGGGTATTTTCCTATGTCTTCATACTTGTGCTTTTAGAGTTGTAGCAATGTTTTGGTAAAACCTCATTTACCATCATCAGGCTAATGTGTGGCAGGCTATTGCAGCCGTTTCTGTTTTAAATTTGGTACTGGCAGCATGCAGTACAATTTGGGTTCAATATTTCATCGTATACATACTTCGTTTAGCTTTCTTCTAGATATGGGTATCTATTAAACAAATAAAAAAAATCTGGAATACAGTAGGCGTTATAGAATGGGTCTAGGACAACTAGCCAGGCCCAGAACTGCCACCACTGCTGCACCTGGTTTGAAACCACTGCTGCCACAGATCCTAAAGTCACAATGATGGCAGCTGCAAAGGGTGGGGAAAATGGGAATTCCCCGACCGCCACCTCCTTCCTACTGCATGCCCCGATGCACTCTACCCTTTCACCGGCCTAGCTCTTCCTTCCAGCCACCTGCAGCAATTTGGCCATGTGGAGTGGCAGCAGCAAGTTGGCAGAGGCAAGCTGGTGGTGGCAAGTTGGTAGCAGCAAGTTGGCCATGGCGGGTAAGCTGCAGCAAGTTGTCCCATTCCATTATAGAACTACTGATCATAATGCTGTGAAGCTTTCAGCGATACAGCTTTGGATCAGTTGTTTTTTTTAATCCCATTTGTATGCCACCCTTCTCCGGAGACTCAGGGCGGCTTACAATCTTTGAAGCACAAATCAATGGGCTTAGCAATAGCCTTCATTCTTTGTATATGCCTGCTTATTATTAGAGGTATTTTTACAAGGTCAGCTTATTGTCCCCAACAATCTGGGTCCTCAATTTACCTATCTCGGAAGGATGGAAGGCTGAGTCAACCTTGAGCCTGGTGGGATTCAAACATGCCTTAATTACAGGCTAGCTGACTGCTAGGCTAAGTTCTTACCGCCTGCTCCACCAAGGTCTCTTTTTCTCAATAAATGAATATACAAGTGTAATAGTCTTGACTTATTTATTTAGTTGGGCTCTGTTTAGTTTTAGGACTTGTACAGAAAGCAGATCATGTGTTAAGTCATAATTATGCAGAAATACAGAAAATTCGGAAGGGTTCATAAACTTTTAAGCACCACTATTAGTATATTTAATGTACTTTGAATTTCTAATGTGTAATAGAATTGGCTCAATATACTACATATTTAAATGTAATAGCAATTTTAGACAGCAATAAAAAGGGAATTCTTCCCAAAATACTTTTTATCCTGTCCTCTGCATCATTGGAGGGAAGATATAATAATATTGTTTGGCAAATCAAATTTGTCCCTAGGTTCTGGGGCAACTTGAGATTCCAATCTACATACTTCTTTACACGCACACACACCTTTTTACAATAACCAGTGTTTCATTATTACAGTTGCAACTGCCATGGAAAAAAATAAGGGCTACAGTTCAGCCCCCCCCCCCCCCCAAAACTACAAGCTTGAAGGGCCTTTCCATGTTGTCAGAGGCTTTTTCTACATCAAGAAAAATAATAGCCACTTAAAAAAAAAATACTCTCCTCATAAAATTCCAAATATGTCTGAGATTGTCTCTCATATATTTCTTCATAACAAATCCAATTTAATCAGGATGTATTTTTGTTTAAAAATATATATTTCTCTTTTCTATAATTGTTGTGATAGGTTTACAGTTTACATTCAATGATGAAACAGATTTGTATGACTCTGGATCGTTTTCTTCTTTATAAAAGTTTATTTTTGTGCCAAAGGAAATTATTTGAATTACTGAATCATATTCATTATCTAAGTTAAAGTTTTAAGCATAATTTATTGGAATGTCTTATATATAGTAAAAAATCCCAACAAATCTTTGAATATTAATCAGTTTTAAATTACCTCTTTAGGTCTGTCTTCGGTTATGAGTTGATTAAAGACTTCTTTTTGTTGATCCTCTAAATTTTATAAGTAATGATTTATTCAAATGATCAATCTTTTCTGGAGTTGACATCAGTTTACTGTATGATCTGGAACATTTGTTAACAAATTGTATTGATTCACTGTGTATACTGTAATCCAAATAGAAATAATAATTCTTTTATTCTATTCTTTCTATGATTGATAGGCCAATAATTTATCTGATTTTTTTCATGGTATTCATCTTGAAAGTCTCATTACTTCCATTAAATCTAGTAGGCTCCGTATTTCTTTCTTCGTTTTTTCTAAATTCAGAATTGGGTCTACTATATGCTTCAATAATTTCAGGACACAGATAATGCTACATTTTTTGTAAGTGTATTTAGAAACAAGGTCCATTGAAAAAAAATGGGACTTAGTTTTATTAAACATGAATACAATTAGGTTATAACACAAATCTTTTCCATAAATGGGGTTACTGGATAAGTATTATGTCTCAATTAGATAGGCAGTAAGTGATTGTGCTTTTCTGGATATTTTGCAACTGAAATGAATATATTGCATTCAAAGGTACCTTAAGGTGTTGGATGTCTTGGTGAGCTTTCTTTATATGATTTTTTAAAAATTATTTACAATTATCTTTTAAAAAAGCAGAATACATATTTACAAAATACATTATTGCAGTGAGCTCATATCAACTCCAGTTCATCAACTATACATCTACTTACATTCTAATGTCTTTGAATTTTTTTATCCAACCATGAGTACCACATATCGCAGCAAAGATAATATTACGAATCCTTTTTGTTCCTCAACAGTTTAGTTAATCTGTCGGCCTCTGCGCATTCCATTATTTTCCAACTTCATTTATCTTCCGATAGTAGGCCACTATTCTTCCAATTTTGGGTATGTATTATTCTAGTCGCAGAAACAATATGTAAAATCGGGTACCACTTATCTGAGCCTATTTTTCCTGGTCTTATGCCTAGCAAAAAAAAATTTGGGTTTCAAATCCATCTTTGATATGATTTGGATAATATGTATGATACTTCCTCTTTGGTGCTTAGTCATCTAATGTGCTGCTATTTGGTAGGTATAGGAGACCATAATTAAAAATACAACAGTTATTTATTTGTCATTTATAATACTTAATCTCTGGAGCCAAATACTATGATTTTATCAAGAGTTAAAATATGAAATTGAAGGTTTTTCCTATTTAATTCACTTTTCATTTTTGTGATTTGGCCACAGTTGTGATTTGGCTACATGTGATTTGAAAAGATTTAATAATGTTACTATTTGAACAATAAATACAAATTTACTATAGCCACCAGCAAGTCATACATTAGGTTTTGCACCCTCCTTTTCTGCACTTGCAGAAGTGAGTGTGTGCCTGTTTATAAAAACAAATGGTGTGTAGATATTGTACTCAGAATAAAAAGAAAGAAGCATGAGGTCTTTAACATTCTTGTAAGAAACATGTTGTCTTAAATATGGATTTCATATTGTAGGATTTTTAAGA
Source organism: Mimophis mahfalensis (assembly GCA_032468015.1). NCBI lineage: Eukaryota > Metazoa > Chordata > Lepidosauria > Squamata > Mimophis > Mimophis mahfalensis. The sequence goes on along the minus strand of JANHFR010003131.1, from coordinate 37,628 downwards.
CCGCATGTCACCTCAGTCAAACATTATAGCCTCCTCTTTAAGACTCAAAGTGAAACTAAATTGAAGTTAAAGATAACAAGAGGACTTTGTCATTGGTACAAGTGGATATAAATAATTCTTGATATTTGTAGTTAAGGTCTTGCTGCTTAATTAAATAGTAATAAACATTAGAAATAAATTAGGAGAAAAGATGAAGCATTATAAACGAAAAATACTTTCTTCTGTGCTCTCAAGTGATTATAATGACAGTAGGGGAAAGAGAAAGAGAGAGGGGGGAAAGAAAGAAAGAAAAAGAAAGAAGGAAAGAAAGAAAGGAAGGGAGGGAGGGAAAAAGTTTTTACTGAAACTCATGCTGGAAAAGAGAAAACGAGGAATGGGTCATTTTTATAAGGAAAATAGGTCAGCTTTATCACCGAAAAACTGTCTCAGTATGTTGTCTGAGACAAACTCTTGTATCCCCAGGGAAAGGGCGGTATATAAATGAAATGAAATGAAATGAAATGAATGAATGAATGAATAAATGAATAAATAAATAAATAAATAGAAAAGCAAGAGAGAATATTGTGTACATATGCTCAGCATTAACTCATTTTTAAAATTCTCCTATAAACAATTGGGTCATGGACAAGTGCAGTAAAATAAAATACTCGTAAGAAGGAAATACATATTCCAGGGCTTTCTGATATTGAAAGTAAACCCTGGTGAAATTTTGGTTTAAGTTGAATCAGTAAAAAAGGAGAGATGTTTTTATCTGTAATAAGAATGGAATCTAGTAAGGAGAAAGGAGCTGTGGCGCTAGAGGATGCTAATCAGGAGATCAATGCGCAGAGAAGAATAGAGGGTGTCTCTGCATACAGCTTGCTGGCACTGCAAATGGAATCAGTGTTTACTTTCTCTTTTGTTTTAAATATATGTAAGGTCTTAATTTACACTGGTGAAGGGAAGGCTGCAATTGCTCGGAAGTATACACTATGAAGCACTGTTGTTTCTGGTTAAGAGTTCCTTCACAGATTTACTGACAAGTCATGTGTCAGGAAAAATGAAGACCAAGGTAGCATATTTTTTTCATATCAGAGCTGAATTTGAATGGCAGCTTCCTGCAGCCTCAGCTTTTCATCAACGGGAAATTATAGCAAGCCTAGAGAACGGCTCTGAAGAACAGGAGGAAGAATTGCTTCCAAGGCAGTGGTTAGATAAGCGGGGCTTGAGCCTGGACCAAGAAGCTAATCTGAGAAAATGTTTCAGAGAAACTGCTCCCTGGTTCACCTGAAGATTAAAAAAATGAGCGTGTATATGTGGGAAGGAAGCACAACCATACTTGCAATATTCTGTTAATATAGCTATTACAATAGAAGTAGTCCTCCTGACCTTTACAATACTGGTTTTGTAGTCTGGTCTACCTTGTTGGACTGACAGAAATACACATAGAGCTCCATATTTCAATTGAGAAATGTTAAGTTTTAGCCCACTCCCAGTGGGAAGTTAATTGTTTATGTTCAAAGTGAGAAAAATAGAGAAATAAGTAACTTCGATCCTATTACTATGTTCCCATATCCTGCTTCTATCCACATGGTTTCTGAACTACTATATTCTTCATGTTCCCCATTTTCAACAGATGTTAATTGGTTCCAGTAGAATTTTTAAATCTGATTGCCTTAAAGTTGATTTAAAATAATTCAGAGTGTAAACCTTGCAGCCATGTTTTTTGTGACATAATTGGTGCCATTTGATGTGTGAACAGTGGATAGAATATTTGTTAATAAAGATTTGAAGATCAGCAAAATTCCCAGTTCAACATAATGACTGCAGAAAAAATAGCCATTATAATTCTGAAAAATAGCCATTATAATTATATATTTTATTCAGCTGCTGAAGGGAATAATCAGAATATGCTGAAATAGAACTGAAATAGAAAATATTCCCCGGATACTTTGAATAATAATTGAATTACACATTAATGTTTGATGTAGCATTTTTGTGATCATCACAAATGGATAATTTGTAGCTTGATTGTATGATCTTTTTGATTGAGAAGCTACTGTAGTGTATGCTATAATAAATTGGTACAAAAACATATCTGAAAGACAATAGGATAGGCTCTGCTTTTGCATGCCATTGTGGTAATCAGAATAAATTTTGGGTTAATCATCTGAATTATATTTTCAATGTCAGATTTTACAGCGTAAGCAAATATCTGACTGATGCTTTAAAATTATTGTTCAAATGTAAAAAGGAAATTGGGAGCTTGGCGCTGAAATTATTTCTAATGATCTCTATGTGTTCCAGAAGGCCCATGCCATCAACTCTAATTTTTAATAGTCAGAAAACTTGTTTGTAAAGAATAACATGCTCTAGAAATATAAACTTCCAAATTTTGCCTCAGTCTAATACCCAGTTTTATCACTTAATCAATATCTATGATTCTTTTTCCCAATCCTTGGGGAAGTGATAGTTAAAGAAACGAAAGAAACTGCAGTTTAAAAAAAAACTACAGTAATTTCCTCAATGACTGTTCTCCCCAGTTACCCCCAAAAATATTATGTTTTATGTTCAAATGGGAACATACATTTTCTAATATATTAATAGATGTAGATGAGTTAGTTAGTTTGTTTTTGTCAAATATTCTTCGAAGATGGGAACACTTTAAACTGAGGCTCTTATTTCAGGTAAATTTGTCAGCTTACTTTGCCTGCTGATTTAAATCAGCTTTTTCAAATTCCCTGGTATATTTACTAGCTTGTTGTGGAAAAAAACCAAAAACATATCAGTATTTTTTGTGATGGCTATTAGTGTAACCATTCTTGAAATGCACATATGCATCTTTTTCAATTTTAGAATATTGTTGTTGTGAGGCTACTTTCAATAGCATCCAAGTCTGAAGTAATTAGGAGATTAATTGCTGCAACTAGTAAGTTCATTTATCATAGCCTTTAAATGTGGATATTTAATTGGAATTTAATTGATGAAGTGCAGTACTGACAGCAGTTTTATAAACAATGTAGGCATATTGTTCAAGTCTGACAATATAGTTGAAATAGTTTTCCAAAAATTAATTGTCTATATTACTTAATCAAGTGAAACTTTTATTAATTATCTCCTAAATATAGCCTGAGTACAAAAGAGAAGTTCATTTTAATTTGTTTAAAGGGTATGAAGTTTGGGGTAGGGAAGCAATAAAAGTAGTTTCATATGAATTGCTACTGCTTTCATTTAATGTGAAGAGGGTTTTACAACTTTTGGCCAACTTATTGTCAGGATCTTGGGAGATTGTATAAGTAGACATTTTTTTTAAAAAAAAAATCCGATTTATATGCCGCCCTTCTCCAGAGACTCAGGGCGGCTTACAATCTGTTAAGCACAAATCAATGTGCTTAGCAATAG
>JANHFR010003130.1:125978-140620 GCA_032468015.1 Mimophis mahfalensis | reverse complement strand
ACGAAGGTGGGATTCTGAGGCACGAGCCAGCATGACCCAGCCAGTTCAGGAGTACCGAGCCAAGCCATGGCTGCATAGACTCCGCCGCCACCGTTCCAGCCGAAGACGGAGAAGTGGGACATGACCCGCTTCGAGTGCTCGCTGCACGCCAACGACCTCAGCGGCATTTCAGATGACCGCAAACGGGCAAACTTCCTTACATACTGTGGCAATGCTGTTTTTAACATCACGAAGGCTCTGGTGAGCCCAACTCTGGTGATGTCTATGTCCTGGCCAGACCTACGAACGGCACTGAAGAAACACTACTCTTCAGCACCATCCAGATACCTGCACCGGATCAAATTCCGGCAGCAGGTTAAATTGGATGGCAAGTCGATCAACGACTTCGTTGCTGTGCTGCAAGAAGCCGACTTACCCGCCGAGTTCCGAGACCTCGATGAGGTTCTCATAAAGCAGGTGATCCGGAGAGTCAGCAACATCCGCCTGCGGTGGAGGCTCCTAGCCCGCCAGGACCTGACCCTGACGGTTGCTCTAGATGAGGCACAGGCACACGAAGAGACCTCATCTGCCGCGACGGCCCTGCAGCGACCCCCGACGACCTCGAGCGTGCCCAAACCTGCCACCGTACACCACGAGGATGCCACATCAGAGGAAGACACAGCATCCAAAGGGGACGTGTGTGCGATGGAGGGGGAAACCAGAGTGGAGCGAAGACCCCGCAGCTGTGCCAGCTGTGGCGGACTGCACCAACGGCCCAATTGCCAGTTCCGTGAAGTGATTTGCCACCGCAGTAACAAGCAGGGGCATATCGCTAGAGCCTGCCGAGTGGAAAACCCAGTTAGCTGAGCAGAAAACCCAGCAAGAGCATTCCCGCCAAAGGAAATGGCGGGAAAATCACAAAGAGCCAATCAGCAGCGCCATTTTAATGACGGCGCCAAGTTCAAAAGAATGGAAGCGCACACGCTGAGCATAGACCAAGCGAACACGGAGCGAGGGGAGAAGATCCACACAACCGTGCAGATCAATGGGAGAGACTGCCGCATGGAGATAGTCTCTGGCTTGCCCATCTTCATTGTCTCATGGGACTGGGTCAAGCAATCCTTCCCCATGCTCCAGCACCGAGACCTCGAACCACAGTGCATCCAAATCTGTGACTGCCAGGGGAAACCCCTCCTGGTGGCTGGGCAAAGGGAATTCCTCATCCGCTACGGCAACACGTCAGCTAGAATGTCCCTCACCATCGTGCACAGCCATTTCCCCAGCCTTTTGCAGATGAACTGGTTCCCGGCATTCAGATTGGGCATCACCGGCATACACAGCGTCACCGGCTTTCCAGACAATGCAACCACCCTGCAGAACGACCTTCTGACCAAGTTCAGAGACGTCTTCGAGAACGAACTGGGCAAGTATGTGGGGACCCCATCTCTTTTGGACTTGACCCCAACATTGCCCCAATCCGGTTGAAAGCCAGGCGGGCCCTTCTAGCACTCAAGCCCAAGGTTGAGCGGGAGCTCAACAAGCTCGTGGCACAAGGTATCTTAGTCCCTGTGGACCACGCTAGATGGGAGACCCCGATCGTAATGCCAGTCAAGCCAGACGGGTCTGTGCGCATTTGCGCCGACTACAAGTGTACGATCAACAAGGCCTTGCAGCTGAGCACCTACCCAGTTCCCGTTATCCACCATCTACTGCCCTCCCTGGAGCCTGGAATTTTTTTTGCCAAATTGGACCTGGCCCAAGCATATCAGCAACTACCGGTGGATGATACCACCACAGAAGCCCAAACAATTGTGACCCACCGGGGCACATTTAAATGCACGTGCCTCCAATTCAGGGTCAGCATCGCACCTGGACTATTCCAGAGCACCATGGAAAGGCTCCTCCATGGCCTCCCGGGGATCGTGCCCTATTTTGACGACATGCTCATCATGGCCAGTGATCAAGCACAGCTAAGGGAAAGACTAGCCGCCGTCCTCACAAAATTCCAGTCAGCAGGCCTACGAGTGAAGCGAGAAAAATGCTTACTTGGGGTGCCTTCAGTAGAATTCCAAGGCTACCGCATTGACCAGAAGGTAATACACCCCACTGAAAGCAAGGTCAGGGCAATCAAGGATGCCCCAACCCCAAGGTCCAAACAAGAACTCCAAGCATTCTTGAGGCTTCTAAATTTCTATGCCATCTTCCTGAGGGACAAAGCCAGCGTGGCAGAACCCCTTCACAAACTGCTATCTCCCAAAGCCACGTGGAAATGGGGGAAAGAAGAAGGACTGGCATTTAGAGCTGTCAAAAATTTACTTTCACAGGACAGCTTCCTAATCCAGTACAACACCCTCCTGCTTGTCCTTGTCTGTGACACCTCGCCTTTCAGCGTGGGTGCTGTCCTTGGCCACAGACTGCCAAGTGGCCTGGAAGCACCTATCACATTTTACTCTCGGACACTGTCACCCACCGAGAGGAATTACAGCCAGATCGACAAGGAGGCATTGGTGGCAGTTGCGGGAGTCAAGAAATTCCATGACTACCTGTACAGAAGGGAGTTCGACTTGGTGACAGACCACAGACCGCTGCTCGGACTACTGGCAGGAGACCGACCAACACCGACAGCCCTATCACCTAGGATGCAGCGCTGGGCCCTTTTCCTCTCTGGCTACTCTTACCACCTGAACCATCACCCCAGGAAGGACATGGGAAATGCCAACGCCCTCAGCCGCTGCTCCCTACCAGACCACATCAACGAAGCAACAACTGACGCCTCCGTCCTCCTGCTGGACATTCTGGACTCAGCCCCAGTCACCTCAGCTGAGGTGGCTAGAGCCACCAGCAAAGACCCACAACTAAAGACTGTTATGAGCTGGGTGAAGAGGGGGTGGCCAACCAAGGGGGAAGGAGACAATTTTAAAACATTTTTTACCAAACGGGACAAACTGAGTTGCATGGGGGGTTGTCTGTTGTGGGGAGACAGGGTGGTCATTCCGGCGAACCTGAGAGAGATGGTAGCGAGGAGCTACATCTGGTGGCCACAAATGGACAAAGACATTGAACATTGGGTGGAAAGATGCAGCCCATGCCAACTCTCCAGACCCAACCCTCCGGCGGCACCGGTGCGGGAGTGGGACCAGCCTACCAGCCCGTGGCAAAGGCTCCACATAGACTTTGCAGGCCCCTTCCACGGGCAAACCTTTCTGATTATAGTGGATGCCTACTCGAAGTGGCTAGAGGTCCAGCTAATAAGCACCACTGCCCGGGCCATCATAACTGAACTCAGGCAACTCTTCACCACCCACGGAATCCCCAATGGGGTCATTTCGGACAATGGCCCCCAGTTCACAGCCACCAAATTTGAAGGGTACCTTGCTACCCTAGGTACCCGACACGCTCTCACGGCCCCATTTCGCCCACAAGGGAATGGCCAAGCCGAACGCTTCGTGAGGAGCACAAAGGAAGCCCTCTCAAGGCTTGGCCCAGGGGACTGGCGGGAGCAGATCGGCATATTCCTGCCAGCTGAACACAATCTCCCTTGTGCTGCCACCGGGAAGACCCCGGTGGAGCTCCTGATGGGCAGAAGGCTCTGGTGCACACTTGACCGCCTGAACCCCCAATATTCCCCCGATGGCTATAGGGGGGGAATCGAAAGTTTTCCGTGGGGACTCCCGTCTACGCCTGGAATTACACCACAGGCCCACTGTGGGTGGAGGGGACAATAACAGAGATCACTGGCCCCAAATCATACCAGGTGGACATGGGAGACAGGCACGTATGGAAGCGGCACATCGACCAGCTCCGGCGGCGATTGGAGGCTGAAACCGACGAAGCCATAGACATGCCCCGGCAGCAAGCACCAACTGGCACCGACGAGCCACAACAACATCTAGAAAGCAACACACAACCAGTTCCAGAATACCAAAAACCCCAAGGGACGGACTCAAACCCAGAGCCCGAAGACCTACCTGGAGAGGTGGAGGTTCAGCGCTGGCAGAACATCGCGGACTCCGACACACCCAATAGAAATCCAGGGAGGCCTAGGGAGGAGCAGGGCAAGGAAAAGAGGTCCACCCCGCTCGACGCCTTGCCTCCGACTGAGCTACGCGGGTCAACTAGGGTCCGGACACACCCTGGTCATCTGAAGGATTATATTTGCAAATAACACCCCAAGTGCATTCTGGGGGAAGGGGTGTTGGATATTTGAATTGTTTGGGTGGGAGAACCGAGCCAGCCCATTGGGCTGGGGTCAACTGTATATAAGGGGACAAGTTTTGCCCAGCGTGTTGCTGGGTCTTACTCTAAATAAAAGAGCTGTTCAGTTGAATCACTCTCTGGCTTCCGAGTCCTCATTTCCCAGATCTAACAGCTTAGGCATTCATCTGTCTTTTTGTTCAACTCCTCTTTTTTACTATGATGACACAGTCAAGCCTTTGGTCGATTTTTGTATTAACTGGCAGTCATAAACAAGGACCAGGTACTTTATATAGAAAAGATTATCAAGGTTGAACTGTGGGTTCCTTGATACTCCCTGACCCTGGTTAGTCACTTGCAGATGTTTAATTATGCAACTAAGTAACATAATCAGAGCTAGTGATTGTGGGGTTTCCTTCCTGTTTATATAAAGTAGCTTACCTGCCAGTATGGGCGTGTATGTGGTTTTCTTTATGTGTCTTTTGATGATTGATTGATTTCATTGATGGCTGATTGAGAAACCAGCTAATTGATAGCTGCTTAATAAACCAAAAGACCCAGTAACCCAAGAAGAAGAAAAACCAGAGTAATCTATATCATACAGTGTAAGGACTGTGACAGCTTTTATCTAAGATAGGCAGGCAGAAGGCTAGCACAGCAAATCCATGACCATCAACATGCCAGTCTGAAGACACAATAAAAACTCCTTATTCTCACAACACATGGACAGACCCCACCATACTGTAATTTCAACTGGGAAACTATGAGCATCCTTCACCATGCTCAATACCCAAATTCCTGAAATCTTGTCATTCAGAAAAATCAATTCACAATGATAAAATGCAAACAAAAATATGATGATGATGTTATCCATTCAGTCAAATCTAACTCTTGGTGAACCTATGGTTTCTCCACATCTTCTGATCTTGCACCCTTTCTCTGAGTTTTTCTGTGCTTTGGCTAGTGTCAGCTTTGATAGTGCCCAACCACTGTGTTCTTTGATAAAGGAACTGGCTTCCCTTTACCACTAACTCTTTCAACATACTTGCTTTTTCCAGTGAATTCCCCCAAATGACATGGCCAAAGTAAGACAAAGTTTCACGGTTTTGAAAAATTTCATCCTCATCCTTAAATTCTCTCAGTAAAATCCCTAACTTCCAATTAACCTCAAATATACAAATCCAAATGAAAAATGGAATTAAAGAAAAAGAGCCCATGGTACCACTGGGACTAAACATCCCTTTGTAAAAATCACCTGGGCGAGGCTGAGTTATTTCAGAGGATCTGCTATTCCGTAAGTGAAGGCCATTACTCAAATGAGGGTATTCCATCATTTGGGGAAGAATCTCTTGCTAAAATGTCAGTGCAACTATAAGGTTAATATGGATAATGAAAAGATTTTTCTAATTATCTGATTGAAAGGATCTGCCAGAGCTCAAATGATTTCTTCCTGGCTCTTCTGTTTGCTGAACTGTAGCTTTTAATATGAGAAAAGGGTCTGAATTTGGATTGGACGGTTATTGCCATCAACGTGATGGGGTTTTGACCCACTTTCTCATGCAGGCACTTTGGACAGAATGGAAAATTATTAAATACATGGGGATAATCATATTAACTATATTTAATTAATTCCATTTCATTTTAGTGAAACTTGAATTACTGCCATGACCCCATCTATTTCTTTGTCCTAGCCTTGTTCACTTCTTGGCATGAAGCCTGTGGTATGTTATTCAGAAGCCAAATGCGGCCTTTAGCTTTTGGGGGGGGACCCTTAGGATTTACTTATCTTAAACTAATTCATTGGCTCACTCCACCTGCAGCTTGATAGCCATTTCTTATGTAACTGAAATGAATGAACTGCCACATTAAACAAAGGGGTTCAATGCAGTCATTGTTTTGGCTTTATTTCTTGGTGTAGAAGTTACCCACTTGAATCACAAGGGACATAATTTGGTTAATCCACTTTAAAAAACAATTTGGTGACACCAGCTGCAAAGAAATTATCTGTGGGCTACCTTCTATACAGCTATAATAACTTTTAGAAGCATCACTAAAGTCTATCATAACATTTGCAAATATTTAAATAATATTTAAAGAAAGATGAGTTATTTTGATCTTAGTTACATAAAATACCAATGAAATAACTCACCATTTGGCTTACTTGATATGAATCATTTCTGCGTAAGACCTATTCTACATATAGATATGAATACATTTGTGAATACAAAGCTCTTACATTTTTAGGCCCTTCAATGTAATAGCAAAATCACCATGCTAAGCACTTTTTTTCCTCACCTTGACTGTACTTGATGAATATTTTTTATTTATTTATTTTAATCCCATTTATATCCCGCCCTTCTCCGAAGACTCAGGGCGGCTTACAATGTGTTTTTAGCAACATAAAATAAAGCTTAGGCTGATTTAAAAGGGGTCACATGTTTGATGATGAAGTCATGAATGTTCACATTTGACTTATTCAGTAAGGATCTCCATACTCTATAGCCAGAGGTGGTATTCAGCCAGTTCTGACAGGTTCCAGAGAACCGGTAGCAATAATCTCGACTGGTTCAGAGAACCAGAAAATACCACCTCTGATTGGCTGACAGCATAGCCATGCCCACTAAGCCATGCCCATAGAACCAGTAGTAAAAAAATTTGAATCCCACCATTGTCTATAGCTCCATCTGCTCCTAAGCTCATTAAGCTCAGAGGAATGTTAATCCCAAGTTCAATGGACAATCTGGGCTGATCTTGAGAGACAGTTCATGTTCTGGAAACTTTCTGATGTCATTGCAGGTGTTACCTAAAAGCCAGTGAGTGAACCCAAAGAAGTGCAAATTGTTAAATGCAGAAGCAAAACACACTGCTTATATGAAATGATCAGATAGCTGTCATTACAAAGCTTTGTACATGTTCATCCTGTAACTAACGAAGTTAATATTTCAGCACTGCAGAGAACATATTTTGAAAGATGTCACTGTGGAGGAGTAATTTTCTGGAGGGAAAACTACCAAGAAATATAAGCCCACTCATAGGTTCTGTGAACATATAATTTCTAACAAGAAGGGATGTTTCACTCAGCTTTTTAGTTGTGGTGAATTGTTCTTCTCTGCTTTATAAAACAAAATTGGGAAGCATGCTGAGTACAACTCCTGGATTTCTGTCAAACCATTTTACCTGCTGGGGAAACAGGAAGCATCTTCTCTGTAATGAAGTAATGTGTATGTGTATTTATGTATGTTGCCTCTTAAAGAAAGACTTAGAAGAAGCTTTGTGGAAATACCTTATTTCATTTGACTGAAACTGATAATTTAGTCCAGGGGTGCCCAACCTTGGCAACCAAATCCTCTCCTCCCCTTATATGATAACTTTTAACCCCATATCTCCTTTCAATTCTTTCTTCTCTAAATTTAACCTACCCAGTTCCTTTAACTGTATTTCACAGGAAAAGAAGGAATGGATGAAAACTAATCAAGGAGGAGAGAACCAGCAGATGGATTTGTAACTGGCTGACCAACTCCACTCAATGTGTAGCCCTTAATGAAACTGTATCTACATGGAGGAAAGTATGCAGTGGGGTACCTCAAGGCTCAGGCCTAGTACTCTTCAATATCTTCATCAATGATTTAGATGAGAGAATAGATGGGGAACTAATAAAATTTGCAGATGACACCAAGCTGGCAGGAGTACCCAACACTCCAGAAGATAGGCTCAAGGGACAGAAGGATCTTGACAAACCTTTATCCTGGGTCCTATCTAACAAGATGAAATTCAATGTTGAAAAAAGTAAGGTTCTACATTTAGGCAAGAAAAACAAAATACACAGGTGTAGTATAGGTGGCTCAATAATATCAACTGTAAGAGGCGTCTTAGAGTCCTAATGAATAATCACTTAAATAATCACTTAAATGCAGTTGCCAAAAAAAGCCAATGCAGTCCCAGGCTGCATTAACAGAGATATAGAATCAAGATCACATGAAGTGTTAATACCACTTTATAAAGCCTTATAAGACCACACTTGGAATACTTCATTCAGTTTTGGTCATTATGATATAAAACAGATATTAAGACTCTAGAAATAGTGCAGAGAGCAGCAACAAAATGATTAGGGGCTGGAGGCTAAAACATATGAAGACCAGTTGGAGGAAATGGATGTGTCTAGTTTAATGAATAGAAGAACTAGGGATGACATGACAGCAGCGTTCCAATATTTAAGAAGAGGGAGTCAACGTATTCTCCTAAGCAAGGCAGGATAAGAAGCAATGGATGGAAACTAATCAAGGAGAGAATCAGTCTAGAACTAAGGAGACATTTCCTGACAGAACAAGGAATCAGTGGAATGACTTGCCTCCAGAAGTTGTGAATGCTCCAGCACTGGAAGTTTTTAAGAAGATATTGGGCAATCATTTGTCTGAAATGGTATAGGGTTTCCCGCCTGAGCAGGGGGTTGGATTGAGGACCTCCAAGATCCCTTCCAATTCTGTTATTCTGTTAAAGCAAGAACCAACCTGGAAATAAGGAAAAATTTACTAACAGAACATTTAATCAGTGGAATGCCTCGCTTTCAGAAGTTGTGGCTGCTCCACCACTGGGAATATTTAAGATGGGATTGGATAGCCATTTGTCTGAAGTGGTATAGGGTTTCCTGCTTGGCACAAATGACCAGACTCATATTATCCACTTTGGACCACATTATGGAAAAACAGAACACTGTAGAGATCTACAATGTTTGAAAAGTTGGAAGGAAAGAGAAGAGGACAACCAGCAACAAGGTGGATTGACAACCAGCGATGATGGGTAGAGCATGGAAGGTCTGAAAGACCAAGTTGAGAGCAGATCCTCCAAGGGGTGTGACCGAGCTGATGGCACATAATCAATCAGTCAACCAACCAACCAACCAACCAACCAACCAAGATAGAATAGAGAAAGGTGGTTACTTCCTGTGATATGAACTCTACAGTACACCAGTATTAATATACCCCCAAATAGCATTTGCTTTTTTTAGCAGTAGATCACACAACTGGTCCATGATTTTTCAATCTCATGCAGAAGTTTGAACATTTGGAGCTGTTTTCCTGAATAGCAAAATTTTAAGCTGTTGTGGTCAAGCAAACTCCAAAGTACATCTAGCAAACAATGTTCAAGCTCTAATAAGAATAATTCACAAAGGGATCTGTCCTCCATTAATTTACCCAACCTGCTTTTAAAGTCATCCATATTAGTGACCATCAACACCTCTTTGAGCACAAATTCCATAGATTAAATATGCAAGAAATCAAGAACTGTTTCCTTTCCTTTAAAAAAAAAACCCTTTTCAATCAGCTTGAGGTATTCTATTTAAATCATTTACACAGGACAGACTGAATTTTCCAGCCCCCTCACAAGTGCAGAATATGGGAGTTTAGATGAATATTTCAAATATAGTGATATGCTGGGTGTAATTGGTTTAGAGATGAAATGCGTGCAAGATATACTCAGTAATTTAAATCTCAAATGCAATTTTCTATTTTGGAAAATAAAATAATAGGCATATTGTGTAGAGCTTATTTCCATTTGCAATTTTCACCCAGCAAGTAACATGGAGATTTAAATTAAAGTGGAGAATAACAGGAAAGCCTACAGAAAAAAAACCTAATTAAAATGCAAGATATATTTTACTGCTCCTGTCTCCATATTATTTCTTACATGCAAAATACTGGCTTCATTTGCTCTTAATAGTTCTAGCAGCTGTTTCAATAGTGTATGCATTCCCCCTCCCCAAACACACAAAATGCAGCAACTAAAAGCTAGGTCAAAAAGTGAGAGTGCCTTTGCTCTGGGGCTAAGTTTTATGTTACTCTTTGTACCCTGGAATTGATTCAACAGTCAAAGATCTCTCACCAAGTATGAAAGTTCTGCAAGAATGATATTTTGGTGCTCTTCCAATAACAAGGCTCAGGAAAGAATAAAGCTTTAACTCTTTATATTTAATCATGACTCAAAGATGAGTTTAAGTATTTTCTGTTTCCTGGTAGCTCTGGTGATAACCCCAGATTACAAGCTTAATTACAAACCCCTGATTACAACCCCTCAAAAGATTTCTCTAATGAATGGATGGCACCAAAACCTAGTTAAGGCAAAAACACCAAAAACCCAAACCTTACAAGATTTACATTATGTCTGAGCTAAAAATACTGTCCAGATTGATGCCAATCCACTTCATAATGTTGGTTCTAATTCTTGCAAGTTTTAGTGCCTCACTACCGGAGGCATTGCTTGCTCTGGCATGAACTATCCAAAGCCAGTAGTTCAAGATCTTGCCAGTTTCCAAAACCTCTTTCTCATGTGTTGCTCCTGAACTGTGCAACATGCATCTCTCTCTTTAGAAAAAAGGTCCATTTTTTTTCTATACAAGGCTTTTTGAACTGGATTAGTAATAAATACTAGTTTTTGCTTTCATATTTCTTACCTGAGGTTGAAAGCACAAAGACAGATATACTGTACTATTTAGTTACCTTGAGTATCCTAGGACTGAAAAGATGAGACAGAACTGGGAAAAAAATAGTAATAAAAAGGCAATAATCCTAGCATTAAGAAATTTTTCAAAAACTAGCACATGTTGTATAACAACTGTGAAAAGAACTAAATTGCATCTTCATAAGGATTCCCCAATTATTCTATGATGTCTCCTGTCCACTTAGGAGACACAGCTCCAACCACCAAAGCATTTAGATACATGCATTCTAAGAATGCCTACAAGATATAAATCAAGACTATAAATATGTTGAGGCCAGTACTTGGTTTTTTAACAGGCTAACTTCTGTGTAATTTTAATCTCCTGAAAGAATCTTAAAATGACGTGGGGAATAAAACTTGGTTGATACCAAGGAAGGTGTCTGTGGGCATACTGGTATTGCACTTGGCCATGCGGCATTAAATATGTAGGAGAAGAAGTAAATGTAATGATGTAGAATTCAGAACAGCATAAAGGTTAGATGAGATAAGCAGGTCAACATCATTGTATGAGTAAATGAATTAATGAAACTCTAAAAGTGGGTTCTTGTGAGCAAAATTTGTTCAAGAAGTTTTTTTGAAAAAATTATGGACAGCCAAGAAAATAAACAAATGGATCACTGAACAAATCAACCGAAAGTTCTCACTCAAGATACAAATGACCAGGCATGATTTATCATACTTTGGACCCATTAGCTGTTTAGGGAAGACTGCAGTGCTATGAAATGTGGAAGGAAAAAGAAGAGAATGACCAACACTAAGATGGATGAACTCAGTTGCAGTGGGGGTGGGTATACTCGAGGGGCAGATTTGGACAGGTTGCCAATAACAAATTCTTTCTATATGGTCATAGATAAAGAATTGACACTGATTTGATGGCACGTATTCAATCATCATAACCAGTAAACAATTAAGATAAGAAGAAAAACCCCAGTTATAATGAATATAATATTTACATTTGACAGGAATTATAGAAAGAGAACATAACATTCTGATTTAACGTTATTTTGTATTGATTTTTAAAAATTCATTTTCTGGATTGTTCAAATTAAATATTGCTACATTGATTCATGCATGATACAATTCAGTTGATAAGAATGTGGTTGGAGATATTTTCCTAATGCAGCCTGATATAAAGCCAACCTCATGGGAATTTGTCAACTGAAAGCCACCTCTTTTTCAATTTTGAAAATCTTTCTCATAAATTCAATAAAAAATAAAATAAATAAAAAACATTAAGGTTTCCAAACTGTCAGTATTAAATCACAGGGCTGAAAATGCAGGGGAAATGTATCACTGTATATTCAGAAAACAATCAATGGTGAATGCATGTAGTGAATACAGGTAGACCTTGACTTACAACAGTTCATTTAGTGATCATTCAAAGTTACAACAACACTGAAAAAAAGGACTTATTGACCATTTTTCCCACGACCATCGAGACGTCCCCATGGTCACATGATCAAAGTTCAGATACTTGGCAACTGGCTCATATTTATGACTGTTGCTGTGTCCCAAGGCCATGTGATCCCCTTTTGTGACCCTCTGATTAGTAAGGCCAATGGGGAATCCAGTTTCACTTAACAACCATGTGACTATTTTAACAAATGTAATGATTCACTTAACAACTTTGACAAGAAGACTCCTAAAATGGGACAAACCCACTTAACAAATGTTTCCCTTAGCAAGCTAAATTTTGGGCTCAGTTGTGGTCATAACTCAAGGACTACCTGTATGTTACCCTCTGACGGGGTAGATTGCAGTCCTGAATTATGTCAAAACTTGTGTGCTGAAAATTTCAGAGTTGCACTGTATCTTGCTCCCAAGTAAAAAGTAAGTGATTTTTCTCCAACTTTCAAGAGTGGTGGTTTAGCAAGAAAATCTGTTCAGGCTCATATTCTGCAAATATAATGCAGGCTTAGCCCATTTCAAGAGTATTGTCAAGGTAGAACATGTCTATTTTTTCAGGTTCCTAATCCAAAAGAACAAATGCTGCCAGTGTCATTGTTAGAGCACTATCTGAACAGAAAAATGTGTTTTTATATTGTGGGCTTATTCAGTAGTTACGCAATTTTAGATACAGTTTAGTCTGTATCTGAATCTCAGTACTTCAACATAAAGAGTTATGCAATAATGTACAAAAACAACTAGTGGTAAATAGAGTCTGTTTCTGATGAAACATTCATGTTAAGTGAGTGAAATTCAGCACATACAGTACTTAACGTGTATTCTGAAAGCCATTTTCATGCCCTAGGGCAGTATTGGTTGGGAATTATGGGCACTGAAGTCCACACATCTTAAAATTCAGACTTTAAAGTTTGAAAAACGTGCCCTGCAAACCATATATCCTACTGTTATACCAGTAGCAATACCATAAATGAAACAATACGAAGGGCTGTTTAAGTTTAAAAGGACTTGCCAAATTCTCAAAATCTATCAAGAAATTGTCATGATGAGGCTATCACTAAAAGTTAGTAGAGAATGCTAAAGAGTCAATATTTTCCAGAGAATTCAATGGCTAGTAACCTAGCTTTGAAGCTTAAATGCACAATGACTGAATTCTTTGATGAACAGGAACTTGGAAAGCTTCAGAAAGTCCTTCAATGGAGAAATTGTATGTTGCTGATTATGAATCTTCCATTTCAATAACAAAGGAGTCATCTAAAGAGGATCTGGAAAAATATTGTTTTTCCTAGTAGATCCATACTAGCATATCCTAGCATGGGTCTTGCTATAGATTGTGGTCCAGTCTGTAGCTTTCCAGTTATACAGATTAGATTGTGATGGAAAAGACTTTAGCCTTGACAAGTGCCTACAAACACTTGTGACAGTTGATTGCAGTGGACTGTAATGGAACATAAAAGAAATCAACATGAGCTATTTTGTACAATACACAGAAATGGGCTCTGGAGCAGCTGAATGGCGTCATAACAGCTGCCTATCATTTTCTGTTCAAAACAAAGGGAAGGGAATTACTTATAAAAGATGACCCACAAAAGCTGATAGAGTTCAGAAACTTGCAGATGTATATATACAGCTTAGGAAAATATTAGGATTACTAATCTTTTTTTATGGGCACCAGAAGAATTCATTTTTCAAAAAATAAGCAATGGTGAAATACACATTCACAAAACAATATACCTTAGGGGAAGTTGCGCACAAAAGTTTTGCATATTAGGGAAAGATCTGAATGATAAATGCAGCTGATTTTCCAGGATATTTAAAAAAACCCATAAATCATATTGATGGTATGGATTAATTCTTGAAAAATAAGTGCAGATATCAAATGAGATAATAAAACTTGATTTATTTTCATTTTTTCTTTGTCCCTTCTCACAGAATTCTTCAAAATATTAAGAAACTTCTTTTGTAAGTCCAATATAAGGAAATTATCCAGGTCATTCTCTTGATTTATTCCTTATATATTCCTTTTAATTATTAAGACATTAGTCAGCTTTTTATGTCCAGTATAATATGTATGTCTATGTTACTCTTGTCGCATTTTAAAACCCTCTTTCAAATCAGTCTCAATCTTATCAAGTAGAATTTCTTTCATTCCTATAATATATTTTAGACACAATCTGCCTTACAATTAACTTCTGGGTCCATTGTTCAAAAATATCCTTCAATATATCCAATGTCTATTTGGCTTCATTCTGTAATTAAAAGTCAAATAAAGGAGAAGAGTGTTCTTCTCCTATAAATATAATTTTTAGTTCCTACTGCTTCCCTATAGTGTTTATTTTTTAATACAGGGAACGTAAAAGATAATCCTATCTTACTATTTTTTTAAACCAAAACCAAAGCATTTTTCCATTGAAGGAATTCTTTATAATTAACTAGCTGATTACCCGGAATTGCCCAGGTAATTTTTTAAGGGACTGCCATGTTCATTCTTTCCACCTTCCTTCTTTTGTCCATTCTGCCTCCCTCCCTCCTTCCTCCCTCCCTTAGTTCTTCAAATCTGAAGATTGTAC
>JANHFR010003130.1:101901-116215 GCA_032468015.1 Mimophis mahfalensis | reverse complement strand
GTGATGTCTCTGCTTTTTAGTATGCTGTCTAGATTTGTCATAGCTTTCCTCCCCAGGAGCAAGCGTCTTTTAATTTCATGGCTGCAGTCCCCATCTGCGGAGATCTTGGAGCCCAAGAAAATATGCCACTACCTCCATTTCTTCCCCTCTATGTTTTTACTACTCCTCTGAAAGAGCACTAGACCTACGTTTATAAAAAGGAGACCAGCAGTCTCTGGAGAAAGAGCCATTCCTCAGCTGCACACAATTCCATTTAAAGTGGGAAAGATTGCTGGAGTGTTGCCAGCCTTGTTTAAAACGAATGCATTGAAAATGTTTGCCTGTTTTGTTGACAAGAGATTTCGGGTAGCTGAAGATTCTACAGGTTTTATAAACCGGGGGTGGGCAAGGATCCATTTTGCCTGCACCAGTGCCAATTTGCATCCCTCAGGAGGTGCTTAAAGATGCTGCAGGTTGTTGCCAATATTGCCATACCATGCAGGACTTTTCACTGTGAGATATAGTGGAATTGGGGCAAAACGGACAAAAGTTCTCCCTGTCTCCCCATGTGGTCCAAGCCACAGGCCACAGATGTAGCTCAGGTGTCTGGGGTGAAGCCAATGAGTGCTTAAATGCTCCTGGCAACCGACCCCTCTCCCAAGATTGCGATTGTTCCTTCGGCTATTTATGATCACAAACTGAGTAGTCCAGATTTTAGAAAGCAGTCTAAAAATAACCTGGCTGACATGTGAGTGAGGCAGAGGAGGCACACAGGGTGAAATAGGGGGAAGTTTTCCGGATGAGATTTTCTCCTAATTTAACCTGCACGTGTGGGAAGACTGCTAGACAGGTGGGCAGAAATAGCCTGAGTGAGGAGGAGTGACCACTATTAAGCAACCTGTCAGGCAACTTGAAAATGGCCTACATCAATCCCTACCTTTGCATTTGGCAAGAAGAACACCATTCGCCTTCATATCAAGGAAGAATAGAATGTGGCTACCAAGGCAGCACCAATTATTCTGGTACATTAGCATTTGGCATTCACCTTCGTAGATAGATATGTGTTAGAAACTGGTACAATTTCTAAGTGTAAGGGCCTTACAAATTTTCCTCAAGTAATTCTGCAGAACCATGGAAAAACAATGTAAATTGACCTACCAATTATTTTCTCTTCTGCCTCACGACACTTATTTATTCCCTTCTTTTTCTCTAATTTGAAAGTGGTTGTTTGCTCTTTTTGTAATACTACAGCTTCCTTCCCAATTGTGTGTTCTAATCTTCAAACTCTTTCAAGCTTAAGTAGTTAATCCCCCTGTATAAAATATGGTGCTTAGATGAAAAGCACTTCCATTGGATGGTATATATCAGTACATCCACTTGTTTACATGAAAAACATACTTTATCTTTTGGGCTATCATCATTTCCAGGTACTTCTAGATATGATTGATTTCTCTTTATCATTCAGTTGTCCTGCTTCATTCATGAAATGATCATGGGAGATTCAGATATTACTTAACTCTCATGTCTAATTTTCCTGTGTTCCCCCATTTTTTTTTCTTACCCCCATCCAGTGGTGGGATTCAATTTTTTTGCTACCTATTCTGTGGGTGTGGCTTGATGGGCATGGCTATGCAGTCGACCAGTCAGAGGTGGTATTTGCTGGTTCTCTGAACCAATCAAAATTATTGCGACCAGTTCTCCGGAACCTAGTGTCAATAAGGCAGCTGAATTTTCCAACCTCCAATTTTATTTTTATTTTAGCTGGGTTTTTTAAAGTCTTCCCAGTGTTTTACATTATAATTTTCAGCTGAATTTTCAGTACAGTTTCAAACACAATTACCAATTGTGCTACTATAAAAATATTTATTTCCATATCATAATTATGTGCCGGAAATGTGGAATCTGAACTGAGAAGCAGAATGCTACCTATAATCTCTACTGATAGATGTAGAACATGTACATGAAAGTAAATGATGCTAGACCAACTCTGATCCTAATTTGGGATATATGTGTAGAAATTTTTAAAAAGAAGTCCTCAGGCACATCAAAATTAATCTTTATTCAGCCACAGACCAGCAAATTCAGGCAGATCTTTTTTCTTTGATGGAGTAGATTGGAACCAGCTCTGTAAACTGAGCTACCATTTGTAGGAATCAGGACCTTCTACATCTAGGGGTTACATTAATCTGAGACTGATTTATACACCTTGTCCCCATGATGCCATCTGTCTTTTAAGTCACTTCCGTAGCTATGCCAATTAATTTGTGACTCAGCTGCTGCTCCAGGGAAACACTGCGAAGGTAGTATTGTAATGTTTCCACTGCAGCTGTGTGGCACTCAGGTTTCCATTGGGCTGAGTGCATCTCACTGCATCTCATCTTCTGACTCTTCAGCTCTGCCTCCACTTTGCAGAAGTCCAGTTGTTACTGTGCCTTGCCACTCCTTCTCCTCAAATCTTCTTTTAGGCCCAGGGACAATTCTGCTATTCCACCTATGGAGGACAGCTATTCTTGCTTTTACCTTGCTACAGAAAGAGGTGCAGGTCAGAATAAGGACAAACAGAGGAGACTCTAGCTTGTACTGATTTCTGTATTCAGCAATTGACAAGTCTGTTGATGGAGAGAAATCTATCTATGACAAGGTCAGCAGCAGTGAGGACACTCAGGGGGTGTCCTCGCTACTTTAGAAACTTTGGAGGGCAAACCTCTGAGAAAAATGTTCCAACCGTTCTTGGCACGCTCTCCCATATTAAAATGTGCCACTTCATACAGTAATCTCTATAATTAAAGATTTCTTAACCCTTGAAATCTCTAGTCAGAAGACTAGTCCCTCTCCTCTTCAGCCAAGTTGTCCATTAAATTCATTGTTTTATCTTAAGGTTCCTCGCCCTCCTGATTTGATCCAATCCTAATTTTCAGTGCTGTATTTCAGCGGAAGGACATTTGCAAAGGTTTTCAGAAAAGAAAAAAACACTTTGTGGAATGAATTTAGGTCCCTCTCTCCAGCTTATGATTGTTCTTCTTGTCATGTTTCCTAGCTTTGCTTCTTTTGATCAGTTAATCTCACTGGACTCTTTTTATCAGTTGTTTTTATAGAGATGAAATGATCACAAAGAGGCAAAAGTGCAGCCAGCTCACATGTATGAAATTTGAAAAAATGTGCTGTGAGTTGAATAATAGTTAACAAGTACTTTGATCTCATTTTAAAAAGGAGATGTGTTTAATGACTTCCACATGAAGGTAAGGTTACTAATTGACCGTGGGGCAAACTTCATTGTTCCTGAACTTCAAGCTCCATTTCTTTACAATGCACAGTTTTTTTCTTTTTTCCTGGTCTTTTTCCTGCTATTTTTTTTAATCAACTGAGTATGCCATTGGTTGCAACAGGAATTGACAAACTGGGCTGTATCAAAGCCTGATATTGTGGGCTGAGAGAGTGACTGGGCCAAAATCTTATCGGCTTTCATGCCTAAGGTGGGATTGGAACCACAGTCTCATTGTTAAGCCTTAATCATGAGATCATACTGGCTCTCAGTTTACAATGCATATATGCAGGAAGTAATAGTAACAGAGTTGGAAGGGACTTTGAGGTCTACTAGTCCAATCTCCTGCTAAGGCAGGAAACCCTATAGCATTTCAGGCAAATGGTTGTCCAAACTCTTCTTAAAAACTTCCAGTGTTGAAACATCCACAACTTCTGGAGGCAAGTTGTTCCACTGATTCATCAAACTATTAGGGAATTTCTCCTCAGTTCTGCATTGCTTCTCTCCTTGATTAGTTTCCATCTATTGCTTCTTGTCCTGCCTTCAAGTGCTTTGGAGAATAGGTTGACACCGTCTTCTTTGGGTCAATCCCTGAGATATTGGACCACTGCTATCATGTCACCCCGGTCCTTCTTTTCATTAAATTAGACATACCCAATTCTTTATGTATTGTAGCCTCCAGTCCCCTAATCATCTTGCTCTTCTCTGCACTTTTTTCTAGAGTCTCAACACCTTTTTTTCATCATGTCACCAAAACTGGATGCAGTATTCCAAGTGTGGTCTTACCGAGGCATTATATAATGCTTTTAACACTTCACGTGATCCAAGTAATATGTACTCTTCTGTTAAATAAGCTACCCTGTTACATAACTTAAGAATACAAATCCTTTCAAAAGCAATTTACAAATAAACCAGAATTATCTCATCATTTTAAGAAACCAGTGTATAATAATTACTAAAACAGCAGACCTGACTGTGGGAAACACTGGACTGTCTTGGCATGTCACTATGATTTGATTTATATCTAATCCATATTTATAGCTTTAGTAGTGCAAGATGTTATATATTCAGTACCATGCTCTCCTTCAGTTTTTCTCCTAAGAATCCTGTGTGGTAAGCAGGGTTGGTAGTGAATAGCCCAAAATCACTCTGTAAGCTTCCTGTTTGAAGATGATCTGGATTTCCCAGGTTTACCTGATGTTTCAACTAATACACCACCATAATACAAATATGCAATCTACTGCAACAAAATGAGCTGTTGTAGCATACAACCATATGCACTAATGTTGCATACTGAGCACACATTTTCACATGTTAGTTGAAACATTTTCAATTTAAAATCAGTGCATAAACGTCCAACCACCTCCAAGTAATAAGTGCCTCCTTAATTTATGACCATATAAAACTACAGAAAATATTCTGGATTTTGAACCTGGAGAGTTCAAAGTAAAAGTGCACTGGGGAAAGCGTAGATGCCTTCAATCTGTTTCTGATTTCAGTCCTAGTGGGACAGGTATTTAACCCTTTGTTCTAGTTGCTTGTTTAAAACAACACAGAGAAGTTACATGGAATGTTACAAAATATATTTTGGCCAGCTCATCTCAAGCTAGTCTGTTTTCTTTTTATGAATTTGGAATCTTTAGTATTTCACTGCCTACCATCTGCCTTTTGAAGTCAGGACTTCTCAATCCTTGCAAAGGATGATGGTGGGTCTAATGCTAGGAGCCTACCTTTGAACTTGCAGAAGCTGATCAATCCTCTAAAATTACAAGACCTGAGCCGGTGTTCTTCGAACAATTGGATCAGTAAATTTAAATCATTCTGGATTTCATTTCTAAACCAGGTTGGATGTACCATTGGCAAAACAAGATGGATTCCTTAAGCAGCAGATGCTGTGGAAGAAGGCATGGCCGGAGGACCCATCTGTACTCCCTTATTTAGCCTGATGTCCTCAAACAATAAAGGTGGTGATTATTGATGGAGTCCATATAATTGTCAGATTGACCCAACTTCCTTAAGACAGAATGGGCAACAAAATCTTTGGACTTCTTAACTGAAAATTATAAAAGTTCAGAGTGATAAGTGGTATCAGTAGTCTTAGAATTTATTCTACTATTGTTCTGTTGTTTCATTTCTGAAAAGTTAAAACCTGACCTTTATTTAATTATTATTCAAGTATTTAATTCCTTTATTCTTTGGAGCCATGGCTACCAAAGCTCTAACAACTTCTGATAAAACACATTGTGGTGTTGTAATCAGTACATCAGGTTAAAAACTGGGAAGATCCAGGTTCCTCCAACTAATGGTTTTGGATTTCTCAATAATTCTGAGCCTTACTTTGTCACTGGGATATCATGAGGACTTGGGGACTTATGTATGTCACTTTTAGCTCTTTTAAAAAAAAGATGTGGATAATTGCTGAGAAATCAATACATCTTTGTTTGGGTTTTATTATTATGGATTTTGCATGGTCTTTTCTACCTTTTGCCCAACTGGCATATGAACTCTCTTTTGGCTTATGATAGAATAGAGATTCGGGTACATAGAAAAGAAGGAACTTTTCCTCTCTCTTCTCTTTGTTGACTTAATTCCTTTGTATCTCTCTGGCCAAACCTTTTCTTTTAATTCTTTCTGGTTTATTCAGGGAAACAATAACTTGTCAGCAGCAAAATGACATAACTGGGAATGATGTGTGCCAAGGCATTCCTGGATTATGAAACCAGTAGGCTAAGTATGTAGGGCTCCTCAGGTTCAGAGCATCAGAATAAAGGGAGAATCTACTTTATGAATACAGATCAATCCTATTTAAGCTAAAATCATCTAAGTAAGGATTGTCTCAAAGAACATCCAATTGTGTTAAGGCCTTGGGGTGGTAGATAATGAACCAATTCACCGAGTTCATGTGAATCCTTTTATTCTGTGATCAGAATACTTCCTTTTTTAAGGGTGTGTGAAAAATGTTTTACAGTGCAGGTGAGGCATATTGCAAACACCTCTGAGTTATATTTCTCATAGGTGATTTGGGTTGGGTAGGTTGTTGCCTTTGGTGGGATGTAAATATATATGAATGTTTATGCCTTTTTGGAAAAGATGTTATTGAATTCCTGTTGATTTCTAAATACTGTAGGCTAACACAACTCTTCTTCACATCCTCATCAGCGAAATGTTTACACATAAACTACTGCATTGACTCAATTTATTGTCCATTCGGCATAGTTTCATTAGCCTAGACTAGTCATGGACAGGCAGGAGTATTTCCTGGTCTACCTGGACAAGCTGAAGGGGCATCGGGACATTTCTTATGAAAGAAATTTTATTTATTTATTTATTGGATTTCTGTAGTCACCTATCTCAACTCTGGGCGGCTCACAATTCAAAACATATGCAGCAGAACCTTGGTTCACAACCCAAAAATCACAACCCAAAAATCAGCTAAATTTTTGACTCGGTTCACAAACAAATCCTCGGTTCACAACTGAACTTTCTGAGGACAAAGAAATCTCAAGAGAGAAAACACTTGAAGGAGCACGTCCTTCTGTCACGAAAGCGGACTCTCCTGCAAAACAGCAACCTCTCTCTCGCTCAGAATCGACCAACTGAACAGTTTTCTCTGTTGTTCATGGTTTTCTCAGTGTTTGTATTGAAAGATTTTATTGTTACACTGTGTGTTCTGTGGCATATTTAGCTACAGTCCTGTATTTGTGTGCTTCAAAATCTTCAAAATCTTTTAAAAACAATAAAGTTCATAGGGGTCTGGAACGGATTAACCATATTTCCAAACAATCCAATGGGAAAATGTGTTTTGGTTTACAACCAAAGGTATGGAACCAACTGTGGTTGTAAACCAAGGATCCACTGTACTGAGATCTTCAAATCATTTTAAAACATTAAGAACAGTAAAAAGCATTAAAACAGTAAAAACCTTTAAAGGTCTAATTGGAAATGCAATCCAAAGCAAGATATCTAGCCTGTCAACAATATAGCTGTTCTGTGGCTTTGCTATCGAGAATGATCCCTAGCTTATCTAATAGCAATAGCAATAGCACTTAGACTTATATACCGCTTCACAGTGCTTCTAAGTGGTTTACAGAGTCAGCCTGCTACCCCCAATAATCTGAGTGCTCATTTTACCAACCTGAGAAGGATGGAAACCTTGAGCCGATCAGGATCGAGCTGCTGAACTGCTGGCAGCAGGGAGTCAGAAGTCGCCTGCAGTACTGCATTCTAACCACTGCGCCACCACAGCTCATCTATATATATAAAACAGAGTGTGGGTGGCTGGCGGGCATAGGCGGGCGGGGGGCAGGCATGGAGCCATAGAGATACTAATCTACAATTTACAGGTGTGTCCCAGTCCTTCCCACTCAGAAGCTTCTCCAGGTCTAGGTCTAGGCCTGGATGAAATCTAGGCTGGGATGATATGGCCTAGGCTTAGGCTGGGATGATACATGAGGTGAGGGCCGAGCCTAGGGCCTAGGCTGGGATGAGGTGAGGCCTTTTCAAACCTTAAGGAGGCAGCTGGCTCCAGGACAGCTATACCTGGGCAAAGCTGGGTAATCAGCTAGTACTTGTTATAATTAAGAGATCCCAAAATCTCTGAAACTGTCTTGGTTAGGCATATTTAAAGGGGGTAGGAGGAGAGGAAGGCCAAGTTTTGCTCTTTCCCTTACATCAGAATTTCATTATTTGGGTCACAGTTTCTCAATATTGGCAGTTTTAAGCTATGTGGACTTCAATTCTGAGAATTTCCCTGCCAGCAAGGGAAATGCAAGGCTCTGGGGAATTCTGAGAGTTGAACTCCACACATTTTAAATTTGCCAATGTTGAGAAAAACTGATTTGGTGTTCCCATCAAAAATGTTATTTCCCTTCCCTTCCAACAGCAGATAGGATTATGCTTTATAGTCAGATGTAGTAATAAAACTATGGAGTTCTACTACCCCATGCCTACAAATGAAGCAGCTTTGGAACTGTCCAGAAGCATCTGCAGCCAAAGAGACAAATGCTGAACATGGAAAGAACCCTAACCCTGATAGTTAGGTCACTGCTGGATCAGAGTCTTCCGGGAAGTAGCAGAGAATTTAAGCCAGCCTTTCCCACACTGGTGATTGTCAGATGTACCTGCAAATGGGATTCCCAATCAACAAGGCCAAAATACATGCTTGCCAGGAATTCTGGGCATTAATTTCCCCACATCTGGGGAATATAGTGGGATAAAGAAGGCCATCTTAGTCATTTAACTTGGCTGTTCTACCTAGGACAAAAACAAGGGATATCTTTTCTGAAGAAAACATAAAATGGTTGGTTCAGATTTATTATTGTCATTGTTCTAGGTAATCCTGGAGCCTGGGCTAGCTAGCATTAGAAAATGAATCCAGTTGGATGGGGAAAAGGTAGATTCCCCATGTCCTCCGTTTTTCATGGAAGAAAAATTACCCAAAAACTTGCTTTTGGGTGCCTGTTTTATCTGCTTGTGAAGTAGTAGACTGTAGAGAAATTGCATGAAAGCTATCAGTCAGGATAATGGAAGGGAGATGGAGGAAAGGTTAGGATATAGTATTTATTTGTATCACATCAGGAGCTGTTAAGGAGAAAGTTTTTCACCATCCCGTCTGTTATCATTACAATCAAATTTTAATTCAGTCTTCCTAACTGGTATTGGTCAAATATACAGAGGTAGTCCTCGACTTACAACAGTTCATTTAGTGACCCTTCAAAGTTACAATGGCACTGAAAAAAAGTGAATTATGACCATTTTTCACACTTACAACCCCTGCAGCATCTCCATGGTCACATGATCAAAAGTCAGATGATCGGCACCTGAATCAAATTTAGGACATTTGCAGTGATCACCTTTTCTGACTTTCTGACAAGCCAAGTCAATGGGGAAGCTGGATTTACTTAACAACCCTCTGACTAATTTAACAACTGCAGTGATTCACTTAACAACTGTGGCAAGAAAGGTCAGAAAATGGGGCCAAAAATTCACTTAACAACTGTCTCTGTTAACAACAGAACTTTTGGGGTCAATTGTGGTCATAGATTGAGGATTACCTGTACCACATGTATCAGTGCTAGCTAGCATGAGCACAGATTGAAGATAATGGAAATTGTCGCTTAATTGTCAGCACCCAGGAGATACAGAAGTCACCCAGAAAGGCTGGCACATAGGAGATAAGGTATATCAAGCTGTCCCTTCTACTTCTTGGTACTTTTGGGAAGTGCTTTAGGGACACTCGGTGGTTCAGGGTGTTCTTGGACACTGGGTGTTCCCCTGGGGACTTTCCTCAGCCCTGAAGGCCTACAGAGATAATGGAGCCATCTGTACGTACATGCCTTCTAAGGCAGGGGTGTCAAACTTGCACGGTCACATTGTCATCCCATGATGTATCCCAACTTTTTCCCCCTTCACTAAACCGGGGGTGGGCATGGCCAGCACATGATGCATCCAGCCCGTGGGCTGCGAGTTTGACCCCCCTATTCTAGGGTTTCTCCAGATTCCTAGTCAACAATCATGGTAGCCTGATTTAGTTCACCCCGTGACCTTATATTAAATAGAAAGTCTCAGTCAGTCCAGCACCTTTTTAAGGATATCTGTATAGAGGTTTAGGTAAAGTCCTTAGAAGGATCTTCTTGTAATGAGAAAAAGGTGATCACATGACCCCAGAACATTGCAAACATCATAAATATGAGTTAATTATCAAGCATCTGAATTTTAATCATATGACCATGGGGATGCTACAGCCATCTTAAGTTTGAAAAATGCTCATAAGTCACTTATCAGTGACTTTGAGCTGTCACTAAATGAACTGTGGTACGTCAACAACTTCCTGTACTTTTAATCTTCTGTTAAGAATTGAAGCCTCTTGACAGATTTTCATTCATGAAAATAGAAAGATGTGAATTACTGAATGAAAGCATGATTTCTGAACATTTGGTGTATTTGACTGCATTTAATATTTCAGCCTGGAATGTGGTGTTATTAGTAACCACAAGTTCTTAACCTGTGGGAGGTCAGTAGTCAAGGTGATAAACTAACTAAATAAAAAGATATGAAGATGCAATCTTTTCTTTCTGCTTCGTAAATATGACTTTATATTATTTACTTTTCTCCAACAAAATATCAGGACTCCAATGCCTTCAGGTGTTTGTTGTTCTGCCAATACTAAAAAAGGTATATAACATTTTTCCTCCATTTCCTCTTCTTAAATTGCTTTAAAAGAGCTATTTTCTATGACACATAAACAGCACGTCATACAAAATGGAATATTTTCTAAAAAATAGCAAATGTTTGCCATTACCATGGAGTGAAAAAGTGTATTTTAAGAATGCACACAAAGATAAGCAAAAGTGGTTAAAATCAGTGTAACTAATAGGAATCTGATAGTTCATAGCTTTGAAATCTAAATTTGCCTACTAATATTGCTTTGTTGAAATAATCCAGAGAAGTGAATTGCCAAAGGTGAAAATATTTAATCCAGCAGTTCTAAAGGCTGCATGATAAGTGGTTTAAAGCAATCTTCAAACTATGGGTTAAAATACCTGTTTTCTAGATGCCCACAGCTAAATTATCAAGGGTAGAAATGTATGTCATGTAAAGTAAATTGGAGGAGTTTTATGTTCTGCCTTTTGTTTGCTGAACATCCTGTTGCTCATAAAATTCTAAGTCTGTTTTACCTTCAGGGAAATTAATTGAACGTTGCAGCAAAAGCTGGAACAGTACCTATCTGATAACCAGGTATTTATTTATGCCAATCCTGTATAAGACAGGAATGGCGATGTCACATGGCAACATAAGTATGGAATGGACTGTCCTCACTCCTTCCATTAAGGTCTCCACAATAATGTCTCTGCAATTCCTGAAGAGGCGATGGCAAAAGCAACTTCTCCCTCACACCTGATTTTGGCGACAATTAAATTAGTTAAAAATGTTTTTCCTGTGTCCCCAGAAGTGTCAAGAAATGTCATCTCATATGTGATCTGCATGACATACATCATGTCAATCTCACAGTGGTGAACACCCCCTTGTGGAGTAATGTGAAGCTGTTACTATGGCAACCCCACTGTGCTGTAGGCTGTATCTTCACACATACCCCGAGGGGACAGAACATCCCCCCCCCCCCCCCGAGGAGTGTTAGGAGTGTTTTACCTCCACAGTATTTATTTCCAGAGAGTGTTCTGTTTTCCCTGATGGACACAATGCAAATACAGTTCAGTTAAAGTAAACCACCACCTTTAATTCCCTTAAACAAAAATGCTATTTAAAAAGTAGAATGCTGGCTGCTTTCCAAGCCAAACAGAGTCCGGGAAGGGTGACAAGAAGAATAAATCAGACCAAGGTATTTACCAAGGAATGTAGCCAAGTCTAAGCTGATGAAGTCAGCAGAAAATTTATTTCCAAATGACACAGATTAGGATTTCTGAAGAGTTGCTTTCTGCAAAGAGCTGTTCCCAACCACACCTATAGTTGGTTATCCTTGGGGCAGTAGCTTTGCTCTGTGGATAGCAGAGAAAGGCATTGGGATTTTATTGTAATGTGTGCCATTGTGCATACAAGTAAAGGGCAATAAAGGTTTTCTTATTTTGTCTTCCCCATTTGGATGGGAAAGGCAAGAAGCAGATGGATGAACAGGCAAGGCCTGCAGTAGCTATAGTTGATTGACCACTAACCTTACCCCACAGCTGAACCACTGGAATCTGGACTGGATTTTTTAGTCTTCTTCAGGAATAGCTTTGAGCAACATGGGAGACAAGCATCTTAGGCTGCGGTGGGAAACTAAGAAAAACAGAGAAGGAAAGAGAATTCCCCATAACTGAAAATGAAATCAAATGCAAGTGGCTGAAGTCCTCTCATTTGAAAAGTTGCTTCCCTCAAGCCTCATACAGATCAGTTTGTTAATTCTAAACAAAGCCTGCAGGGTCGGTGCATTGTTGCTTGTGATACAATTGGAGTTCAGTGTCACAGAATAACTATTATAAGGTCTATGATCTGCAAGGCAATGATGCAAAATCATCTTTAAAATCCTTTAACTCACTTTCGCTGGGAAAGGGAAACACTGGCCCATTCATCTTCTTGATTTATATCACTTGTCCTCTTTTATTTTGATATTCTTTCATGCAGATCATTTGTATGTGTTCTCGATTGGCTGGGGAGGTGGCCGTAAAAACAGCAAGAGGGCAAACGGGGAAACATTTCATCATTTCCAAGGCTAAAAAAACACCCACAACAACCCTCTGCTATACAAATTTGAAATGCCCAAGGTGTGGGGAGTGTCATGAATCATTTGCTTTACAACTTTTAGCTGATAGCCATGTTAACCATGGAGTATATCTGCTTTGGGAAATGATAAACTATACTAGAATTATGATAGAGTTAACCTGATGTCTTTTAATTTAATATTGCTATGGGTCATATGACCACTTTTCATTTACCTCTCCGTCCCTTTCCCTCTCCCTTCCTCCCTGTTAAATTATTGCAGTCATTACTCTGCTGTAGGAAAACCTTGCAACTGGGTGTAGATTGATGGATCATAATGGAGACAAAGTCAGGAGGCCATAGGAAGTGTTGTTCAGAAGAAGACAGGTTTATTTACAAGCTGTATACATTCATCATGAGGTAGTCAGTCTTACAGAAGTGAAACAGAAAGTAAAGGCTGGAGCTGAGAGCACCAGCACCACCACACTAGCATATTACTATGCCACCATGAGGCTTGGAGTGGAGCCTAGTATATTTATGCCTTTTCATACTGATGATTGACACATCACATGAGCTTCCAGGACAGTTGAGATCTGCCTGGTGGCAGACAGGCTGTCTCCTGTTTGTGAGTGTGGCATGGCCAGGGCCTAGTTGGCCATTTTGAATGCACACAATAATAAGGACATTTTATATTAAGTATAGAATGAATAAATTCAACACTCCCTCCCTCCCTCCCTCTCTCTTTCTCTGCAGGCATCAAACAGGCAGATTCTTCCATCTGCAGAACAGTCTCCACAGGTAGAAAAGAGGATGAAATGTTCTTCTCCAATTTCCCATCTTTTTGAAGCTACGCTCCCTATTGCTCTGTCATTGCATGGGTTTCTGCTCCCGTCCTTTACAGCAGTTCTGAAGCAGATAAGGAGACTTAAAAGACATATATTTTTTAAGAAATACCTCCCTAATTCCACAGGGAAAGCAGCCTCTGAAGAATGTTCAGAGGACTTCAGGCTCTGCACACCCACCCACCCCCAAATCAAGGGAGTTCAATGAAAAACATGCATTAACTTCAGGGACTACACACATCTGAAATACATCTGAAAACATGAACATGTGCATATAAATTAGGGGTACAAGAATAACTTTAAGCAGAGGACAGCACTTTTCCCTAAAGTGAGATGCTGGTGAAGATCACACTTTATCAATGGGGTGTAGCCAAACCAAAAATAAACTTGTTTAAATGTAACAAGCCAATAAACCGACATTGCCAGGGTATTTATTTATCCCGATCCTGTATTAGACAGGAATGGCAATGTGAAATGGCAACGTAAGTGTGGAATGACCTGTTCTCCCTCCTTCCATTAACATCTCCACAATAACATCTCCACAATTCCTGAAGAGGCGATGGCAAGAGCAACTTCTCCCTGATTTCAGTGACAATTAAATTAGTTAAAAATATTTTCTCTGTTCCCCCAGAAGCATCAAGAAATGTTGCCTCAACCTGCAGAACTGATACAGGCAGGTCCCATTACCAATGCCCCCTTGCGGAGTATTGTGAAGCCATTACCATGGCAACACCACTGTACTGTAGGCTGTATTTTCACAGAACACTTACCCCAAATGGTCAGAAAACACTCCCCAAGGGCTGTTAGGGGTACGATCTGGGGTAAAATATTGTCAATTTGCTGTTCTCGTACTGTATAGTCCTTTGACTGGGCTGTCCAAGTGATACTGTTGAGTATCTACAGACTGAATCTGTATGGGGGAAAAACTGGCTTTGGCTCATTTATTTATTTATTTATTTATTTAATCCCATTTATATGCCGCCCTTCTCCAGAGACTCAGGGTGGCTTACAATCTGTTTAAGCACAAATCAATGTG